>CABFON010000145.1:0-14774 GCA_900683695.1 Echinococcus oligarthrus
GGCTGAGGGTTTGGTGTCGACGCTAATCGCGTGATTAGACAGCAGGCCTCCAGCGGCATTTGCACATGCGTATAAATACCCTCCTAGATGCAATAACTTGGAGTAATTTAAAGCCTTTCGTCTTGCTTTCTTTCGACATTTAAAAGAAAAGCGATGGAGGCGATAAGACTCCCAGTATTGAACAGAAACGAGGATTAGCCGATATTTAAACTAGTGAAATCGAATTATACATCGAGAAAGGCTCTTTTTGAAAATTAAAGCTAACCAATATAAGTCAAGTAATTTTCTGCTTAGTGCAAAGTCAACAGCCTTTTTCAAGCATAGTGTTGCCATTAGCGCGCACTATTTCATATCTAGGCTCCTAAAGAAATGGTAGCGTCCTATTCTCAATGTTCTAATTTTTGAACACATTGGAGACTTAAATCTATGCTGGTTCTTATATTAAGCATGTACATGCGTCTTCCAGTATTTGCGGAGTACGAAGCGTAGGGCGGTCCTTAATGTGCTGCACATTCCCTCCCATTACAACCCAGCTATAAGGACGCAAAAGAGACTGACAGAGCTGACGAAACTGGAAAATAGACAGACAGTTGGGCCAGCATTGATTACTGAGAATTGGATACATCATGAGCATACTCAATCACATACCAAAGCATTTCCTTTGCCTTGTGACTCTGTCATCATACATCCGAAAGTTGATAATTGATCATAGTTATGAAAACAACTAATGCAAATGTCCCTCGGTAAAGTAGTCTTCAATTTTAGTACGACCAACTTAAGACTACATGCCAAGGCTTCCGCCGCGCTTTATCAAGAGATTAGGTGCGATCCACAGTCTAGCAGATTACTTTCAGCAGAAGAAAACCAGGTTGTAGTTGACTTGGAGAAGTTGCTATTTGTCAATATAGACCGTGAAACCTAAATAATGAACCATTCCATATATGAGGAATTATCTTGGGACATAATTCATGGAGGCGGTTTCCCATATTGCATTTAAGTTGTCCTATTCAAAGCCTCACATATACTCATTAACAAAAGAGACGATTTTTGCTCACAACTTGCTCATGTCATCGACAACGAGAGGGGAGATCTTTGTGAGTTACTAGCTAAGCGCGCGAATATATTTCCATGGCAGGGTGGGAAGTCAGGACGAGCAATCACCGTGAAAATTGCGATAGGTCCTGGTGAGGCTGGACCGATCTGACTACCACCCAGATGCATATTCCTCCATTGCCAAAAGAGATAAGCGGTCTTACCAAAGCTATGATCAGAGATGAGGTCAAATAATCCTCAAAATCACCATAAGGCACATATATCGCTCTAGTTAAGAAGGGGGAAGTATTTGGCTGTGGGTCGACTCCAGAAAGCTGAACGCAGTACCGAAGTGGGATGCCGTCCAGCTACTTCATGTAAACCACTCGTTAGACTCCCCACATGCGACTAAGTGGTTCGTCACTCCAGACTTAAAACGAGGACACTGACATGTTCAAGTAAAGAAAACAGAGAAGGTGGGAACGGGTTTAATTATAGTCACACAGACTCCTTGAATTCCAGACATTGCTTTTCTGGACTCCCTAACCCAGCCACTACTTTAAAATTTCCTATAGAAACCGCACTATAGGGATTACTTACAAAACCTTACGCACTGCACTCGGAAGACATTCCGGTCCTCGATAGTAGTATTGGGCAGCATAACACAAATCTAGGATTAGTGTCAAACTGCCTACAAGACGCAAGTCAGGCTCTGAAACCAAGGAAATGCCAGCTACTGCGATGCTCGTCCACTTTCTGGGATAAGCTGTCGCTTCGGATGGGATGATATTTACTGAAGCCTGTAAAAAGTAAGTGAGTACCCAGCCAATAATAATTAATCAAACGGGACCTCGTACTTGTTTGGATCTGCCAGGTGATTACAGGCATTTGTTTGAAGGTTGTGTCAAGGTCACAGAATAAAAGCAGGCAAAAAGAATCTCTACTTGAGTAAAGAGCATGATAAATCGTGTAAAAAAGTGAAGCAAATACTCCGCCCTGCACAGATTCCAGCACTTTGTAAAAGAAGACATGCCAGCTGTGCACCGGTAAAGATAATCGCGAACATGGGAAATGCATGACAGAATTCCGATGACGCCTCGGCTACTAGAATCGCCACCATTACTTGCATTACACTTAATACAAATATGACGTTATACTACATACAATCCTAATAATTATGCACTAAATCAAACAGAACATTGGCTTTTAAAAAACATTACCGGTTCGTGTAATTTTGTGTATTTTCAACTGTATTTTATCTTTAACATTATAATTGCTTAAAGTGGGAAATTAAGCGGAAATGAATATCTTGCTAAAGCATGTTTTTCCAAATAAACACTACTTTTTAATTTAGGAGGGCAGTCACTTCTCGCACATTCAGCAAACTGCTTATACAACTTGAAAGAGCACTGTACTGCTGGATGCGCAACAGGTTGTCACCTGTAGACTAGTCGAACTTGATTTCCACATGATAATATATTTTTATCAATGAACCATGGTTTTATCCCATTAAACTTGTTACCTCTGAGCTTTGTGTAGGAAATTATTTAGTGTGAGCAGATTTCCGTAGATCACTTGTATGCGAATGTGTCAGCTGTAGGGCGTCATTGCTGTTTGCAAACCACTACAGTATCTTTCCCTTTTAAGGTAACAGCATTCCACAAATGCCTTTTCAGTCATTTGACTCCAAAGTGCTAACACAGTCATTTTGTATATGTATAAACCTAACTTGAATTATTCATTCGTAACTTCACCTTACTTCTACGCATGACTTAGTGTGGTCTTTTAGCACCAAATACTACTTTCCTAGTAAGATTTGCTTTTATTTTAAATCCCCTCTTTAAGTAATTTTACGAATCAATCTAAATCAAATTTAAAATGTTGACTTCTGCTGCATTTAGCCTGCCTTTTACAGGGTCGCTACAAATAAAGTCAACATCATAACATAGGAACTGTAATTGTTTCCGCATTTGATGCTATTTAATGATCGCTGTGCAACCTTTGAATGAAGTGTTGGGAAAAAATGTGACCTATTTGGCACCATCACGCGATTACCGCTTACATGTTAAGACAATAATCAAATGCATTGTGCCATGGATAGTTTCCAACAAGGATGATTCTTACACCCATTACTCTCCGCTGCACATTTGTTGATTTACATTTATTTAATTTTTTCAGCTCATCAATGCGGACACTGTTCACAAGAAGGTTGAAGATGCGTGAGGCAGGAATGCGGTACGGTGAAACACATTATGGCGTCGCTGGATTGCCCGTTACGCTTACTACTGTATCTGTTTAAACGTGTAACAAGGAAGGAGTAAGCCTCAAGTTTTCTCACCCGGCCTTTTTTAGCAAGGAAATGGAGTAATCGTAGCTAACACAAGATGATAGGAAATGTTAAATAATTCGGAGTGTATTTTTGTGGAAGATATCAATGCCATGTTAATATGGGCTTGAACCAAATAACATCACCGCTAATCAGTCCTTCGTCGGGATAACGGAAGTCGACCTGGCTTATTTGGGGACATTTGTGAATGCGTTACTAAAAAATTTTTCGCTACCAGTAGACTCCTGAAGGTGGCTTATGTTGTAACGAAGTCAGTTATAATTCGGAGCCAAAAACGGGAGTATTCCATTCGGAATGAAATGAATAGCAGTAAAGTGCTTTCACTGCTCTAGTGGTAACTTGAGAAGCAGTTCGTACGCCTTGGACAAGAGTAAAGACTCACTCGCATGCAGGCTTTATTTAACTTTGGTTGTCATTAGGGGCCTCTGTGTGTGCACTGTGAGCAGTGCGTCTATGACTGCTGACGGGGCTATAAATGCCTATAATGTTGAAAATAAAACGACAGCCACACATTGGGTTAGGAGTTAGGCTACTTCGTGGACTCGGCTCCTACTGCAGGCGACACCTTTGCCTGCTTAAACAAACTTCATCTAACTTTCACTTTTTATGATGCACTGAAGAGCTATTCAGTGCTAAACCACCATCTCCTCAGCGAAAATCCAAAGTCATTTCACATGCCATTGGTCAAATTCACGGCTTCACACAGCTACATTGCCAGCGTAAACAATTAATGCTTAAAAACGTTTCAAAGTCAGGCTAAAATTAATGCACTTATTGAGCCTTTCCGATGGCAATAAGGCGGTCTCATTCCACTTCATGTTGTGACCATTGCAAATAGCTCCATGTTTGTTGGAAGTCAAATAAATGAGCTGCAGTGTAATCTTGTGCATTTACGACTAATGCCATAGCGGGAGACAAATCGATGGCAGAATTAACCCCGCAAATACAGCTACACTTGTTACAAATTCGCATCCATCCATCCATCCACATCATTCTGTTTCACGGACAACTTGCTATTGAGAGTAATCGCGCAGCATGAATTAATAGATTATGATATTCGATGCATAACAGAATGGCATCATAGTGTAATTTGATGAAAGCAATTGAATATGATGCTTGGGCAATGAAGGAATATCACGTTAGGAAGAAGTCTTTAGTTGACAAAATTCATTGGATCAAAAAATAGGGCATACCATCATGACATTCGAATTGGGAGATGCGAATACCTCAAGACAAAACTAGTGAGGGCAAGTTCTGTGACTCTTGGTAGATTAGTCGCAAACATAGCCTCAACGGTGCTTTTTTATTTATGGACCACTGGAAGGACCGCTAATTCACGCACTGTGTCAAAGTAGTATGATTCTATTTGTCCGGTGGAAATGAAGGGAAACCTTTTTGCCTTCCCCTATTTCAGTCTTAGAGTAATAAACATTCAACCTCATATAACCTTTCAATCAAGGTGAAGAAGATGAAAAAACGAGATACGCTAAAAGTAAGCTATATGGACATTCTTCTTAGGTATGTTGTTGCTAGCATTGAGTGCCTTACAATGCTCATAGGGCTGGAGGTAGGGGATGATACGATCATACTAGAGGTTTAACACATTCTTTCTCTGCGTTAAATTTGCATACATTGCTTAGGACGGTTTTGCTTAAGTTCGGTGAGTCCAAATTATTTTCTCAGTTTACTTAGCCTGCCCGGACTGACTTCATTATAATATCTTTCTCCAAATGTCCAAATTCGCTTATTAACCATCAAATTGACTCCAGTTTCTAGCCAGAGTTACCCAAAGGAGAGACTTTGGAAACAGGAAACGGATTTATAATGCCAACAACCTATTCGCAACTATCTCAAATTGCCTGGGTTGGATCTGGGGAATGGAGTTCTGGTTCATGTAATTACCAGGATCGCAAAAATCTGCCAGTTAAATGTTAATGGCCAAAGGTACTTGGAAACTCGTATTTGCTGTGATCAGATAGCAAAATGAGGAATCTTAACAGTTCCACGTTTGCTAGCATAAGAATAGTGAAGTTCCCTTCTTTTCCTCCTCCTCATTCGCATTATTCTCCTTAGTTTCGTAATCTCCCGCTCCTAGGTCACGAAAAAAATTGACAAAAATCATAATACCGATACAGGATTTATCCTCAGCTTCTACAACATTGCTAATTTACGAACATTGGAAAAAATCCACTAGCAATAGACACAATGACATTGGACGACGCGACGGTGAACATCAAAACTACGTTCAACATCTGTTCCAATCTGTTGTTTCAAGCACACACATCTCCACCTTATTTACTATCACAGCGCTTCAGCCTATGTTATAGGCTTAGGTTTTGTCGTTAATCCTGTTACTATCTCACAAGCTGCTATCGCTATAGCCGATGGGAATGCATAGGGGCAATTTTCGCAAGATTAACTGCGCTGGGAACGGAGAACAAAGAAGAGCTGATAGAAAGGATGAATGAGAAGGGAGCTGATAATCTAAGCTTAGGTTTCTAGATCACATTTGTCTTAAAACAAAATGTCATTATTCCGTTCAGAATTAGTTTTTTTGTCAACTTCAATATGATCTAACAAAGTGCTTACCGCTGTTACTGACAATTTTTCAGGTCCAGGAGCGGCTGTTAGGATATCCACTCTTTTTTCTTTCTCTCGGGAAGAAACGGGTGAAACGCGTAGCGTGTGTGCAAAACAATATCAAACTGGCGAGTAGAATAATTATCTTACACCATGCTGAACAAGTTAAGTCACATTTTTCTTCTGCGTACTACTTTCTCCTCATCTTCTATTGTGTTTTATAATTTTTAAACGGCGAAATTTTTAAATGCACTTAAACATCATGTGCATGAAGAGGGAAGAATCACCATCTCCACAGCCGGAATTGATACAGAAAGGTGTTAAAGGCTTCGACGCCGAAATTGATTACGTCAAATGTTACCTCCTACCTGCTTTTACTACTGCCTGATGGAGTCAACATTTGGTCGCGCAAGTGCTATCGGCTCACAGTAACTTCGAGGTTCCAAAGACCACTGGCTATGCATTTAAATGTGCTAGCATTTCAAGATGTTGCCAAATGTTGGGTTGTTGCCTCTGTAAACGTGTAAACAAATTCACATTAAAACGTAAGAATTTTGTCATATAAGATTTACGATTAGAAATCATTCTGTCAAAGAATCGGCAAAGGGATGAATTTTGTCAATGAAGAGCAAGAGAAGTACAAAAGGCTGTCAGATGTGACGAACAAGTTGCGTCTGGTGATTTCAGTAAATAAGCGATCTCGAATCGTCTCTTGATTGCATAAGCAAATTCAACGGAGCCATGCGACACTTTGGCAACATGACACTACATAGGACTTGTGAGGTCTGGTCTTTATACTAATGGTAGCCATAATTAAGGCCAGATTAGCTGAAGCTTGCATAGAGCTTGGGCGATGGCGATTTTGCAAATGTCAGTGCAAAAGTAAAGGCAGCATGAATTATTCCCCCTGCGAATTTGTGCTACGTTTAACGTGATTTGGGCAGAATTGAATTAGGATTAACGCATTTTTGGGGCGGACGTCACTCGGTGAACTTTCATAAACCTTACTTTGGTAAGATGTAATTAGACAATGGGTTCCGTTGAAGATCCCTCACCGAGCTGTTGTGGATTGCTATTTTACGATGTTTGCAATTCGACCCCAGCGAGAGATTTGGCAAGTCATTTTGCGCATCATTATTCGTCAATCTGTACTTTGAAGTATACTGCGTACTGAAGTCATCTGCCATGCAAGACTGCCTCGCACGTGACTTCTAGAGCTATCTCAGTCACTCAACTACTGCACTGTCGTGAGACGATGCGGCAAGCATTAGAGGCTATATTGTATACTGTTTATTGCAAAGTTAAGGTTGTGTTCAAGCTGTTGTGATTCTGTGCCGCCATGACCAGAGGGGTGACAATGGAGGCAAGTGCATTTAAGGAAGGCTGGCAAAAGTCGCGTAAGGCCAAGATCTACAATTTTTTCCTTACTATTGTCATTTAATGCTGGTCAGATAAAGGGGAATTTTCTGCCGTCATTAGAAATATCTTGCACTCCCAATGGCTATAGCGATAGTGAAATGTTTGGTAGGACAAAGTTATCATCTAAATTTATAGACTACATATTTTTACATTTGTATTGTGTATTTAATATTTGCGCATTTGCGCAAAATTTTGAGTTATCTATCTTTTTGTGGTGGGCGTAAGCAAACACGGTTCAAATAAAAGACCATTTCTAATACTTCCAAAGGGAACAGACAAATCTACCATGGCTGTTCCACTTCATTACTAAGATGCAAAAGCCTTCCTTCTAATGCCTGCGAATTTTTTACCTTAATGTGCCTGACAGCTGCTTTTTAGTTTTTGTAGTAAAAACAAGTACTGAGTTGCTGGATTTTCATCAAAATTTGTAAAAATTTCGAAAGGCCAGTTTTTTTCTCTATCTTTACAATATCCATACCTTCTACCTAATACAATTTTCGAGATCAATTCACGAAAGACAAAAGATATTAATAATGAGAAATTTTGTGTTTTTACTCTATCGAACCAAACCGGCGAGGTAAGCATCGTATCTCGCGAAATAAAGCAATGATCCTATCGCCTTGTTAAGAGGTGAGGAATAAGCACTTGCTTCCACTGAGTTAATCACAATTGTTTTCTTACTTCAAAAAGGCAATTTTGAATAGCCTGATCACAGGGAAGCATTGCGTTAATCGGAAAAATTGCTGTACTCATTACATTTCAAAGAACCTACCTTTGAAAGGACCTTCGAGTTGAATTAATTTAAACTAAAACATTCCATTAACATTTCTGTCTTGAACAAATCGTAAAGATGAATTAGAAGCTAAGCATCCCTAAGACATCATCTATGCAAACGATGGTTTCACCCTTTCTGATTTATTTTGGAATTTGCATGTTTGTGTTCATTTTAAGGTATGCTTATGGATTTATTTAAACCTTTGCACACAGAAATTTGCCATAACGAGGGACAAAAACAGCCCAACTAAACATCGATTCTATCGGGTGCGTTTAAATCACGAATATGAATAGTAGTGCAGTCTATAAAATAGCATTATGAGTCCACTGTTTCAGGTAGGGTATATTCGTCTAGTGAATATATAACTAATGCCACTTGTGAAGACTAAATGTAGAATAAAGGTAGCGTTGTTTGAATTACCTTCTTATATGCTAGTAAATCCCCTTAGTGCGTTGATTCTCTAGGAAGTGCGTTAGGGATGAAAAGTAAACAATTGGGAGCCAATGTGTATCCAAATTTAAACAGCAATGACCCTTATGCATTCAGGGCATCGCAACTGAATATATCAATGATGACCACCTGATGAGCGCAAACTTCCCTTGTTTAATTCTGATCAAGTTTTGAGTGCTGGCCACGAATTCTGCTGCCAGTAGTGGACTCTCAGGCATCAACTCAAATTATTTTTGCTCAGCTTCATACGAGATTAAACAATGGACGTCACTCTAATGCATCCCTATATTGAGTACTTTTATATTAGAGGAATTAGTGGCATCCAAACACAGATTTGCTTTTTAATTAGGATGTTGGTTCATTTGATTTGGTCCATTTATTCGACACATTTATACCAAATGATCTGAACACAGATATCAACAATTACACGAGTGAATTATAAGGTCAGTTACGACCAGTCTGCCAATCTTCTAGATCTTGACGTATTTTGCTTGCTGTCGATGCTTCTTTCTACTGGCGCTTTTGAACATCGTATAAAAGTGTCCCATTGCTCTCCGGCATCGCTGAGTGCACATAGCGTACTACTGCAGCAACACCGTGCGTGAAGTTAAAAAGCATCTTCTCAGACAAACAGACACAGCCTGGTGAGAGCGTAAATAGCAGGTAAAACCCAACCATTAGATAGCTCCTCATTTCCCACACTACAAGAGTCGCAGGTAGTAATTCTATCGAAAAAGCCATTTGAAAGCGTCTTTTCTCACTTCATCCTAACGTATTTAACTAACAAAATCTGTTTAAATTAAATATCAAATTGCAACTTATTTTGTGCATCCTTTATTTCGCTTCCCTATATTCAGGTTCTCCTCAGTGGGCTGGACAAAACATTTCTATTTCATCCTTTTTAACATGGTGCTAATACAAAATCCCAGCTTATTTGTTGGTATTCAGAAAAGCGCGCCAGTGTGCGGGTTCCCAGGAATAAAAGGCAGGTGTATGCAAACACTCATGAAAAAACGCATTAAAAAATTTGGAGGCCAGCAGCTACGAGCTTTTTACAACTTCCACCTTTTCAACCTCACATTGATATCTAGACTGACTTCGTGAAGATCGAAAGTTTAAAACGGGACACATCTATGCATTTTACCAATTAAGTAAGCTCCGTTGGGTGCTGGAAAACATTGATTCCACTAGTAAAACTAATTTTCGTATCCACATATAATCCATTACATATTCGAGTCTAGCAATGCCTGTTCTCTTCTTACATCCAGTTGCCTCTTAGTTTTAATAAGCGCATTTGTCTTCCAAACATCCAACACACCACTTTCCACTTTGAGGCACAGCACGTGCTTATGATGTGCAAAAAAATAAGCAGAGTAGATCCACAGTTATCTAGCAAAGGCATATTGGCACAAAAAGCAGGTATGTAAAAAAGGCATGAGAGCAAATTTTATTTTTTAACATTACAAACCACACACCAATCAAGTTCTGCGTGGACCCCATCGTGTACACACAAATGCACGCGCTACTGAGCCGCCGTACTCAAGAAGCAGAGAATCTAAACACCAAGTAAACCGAGTTTTTTGCATAGAAAAACATCAGCCCCATCGCATGTAGCTGAACATTAGTTGAATGTGGAATGGGATTTTGCGATATCACCATACTCATTTGATAGCCGCGTCCGACTTCATTCACGCACTCATACATCATTAAATGCATGCATCATACTTCAGACGAAGTGCTCCATTCAGTCTGAATTTTCGTTGCGTCACGTACGAATTGATTACCCATAAATACGTGTGCTTATCAAGTCATTTATTATTCCCATATTCGCATAAGCAATACTGTTATGGCACCGTTGGAATGGCTAAATTTTTAGTAAACTGCATGACTTGTCTTTGAAGAACACTCTAAACCACAGATTTGATTAAATATCCCATTGCAACTTTCAAAGAATACAGCGCTTGAGCAGAGCTTAAACAACTTTACCCAAATGAGCAACGCTTTCAGAAGTGCTTGACATATGTATATCGTGCCTTGGAGTAGAAATTAGTAGTCAAATACCTGGGTGCCAGGCTCATTGGTCCTGCTAAGAAGTTTACAACTTTAAGAATGATTATTTGAACGCTGACATAAGATTTAAGCAGCATGTATAAATATTGGTTGCACTCACTGCCACTTCCCTTACCCAAAATACTTTTTCTTTTGAATTATTATTCCACTTATTTTCATGCAATTATAGATCCAATCAAACATTCAACGTGATAATGAAGTAGGAAATTATGGAGCACAAATCACACTTAGACATAGCCATTAATGACGCGCTTACCAAATTATTAAAAACATAAGCCATATAAGGATGTTTGGCTTTTATTATATCCATACTTACTTACATACCCCATCTTAACACAATTGACAATGGGATGCAAATGACATAGCTAGACAGTAAATTGAAGAGAACTAAAAAGTTGAAGAAGGAAAAAGTACTGTTATCAAAAACGATCCATCCAAAATGAAAGGGTAACAGGAGAGAATTTGGTATTAGTCGTCAATCATTATATGTTAAGCGATTAATGCATCGGCAAAATCACATACAGATTAAAGGCAAATTTCAGATGTCAGATTTATCATTATTTTTTGGAACAAACACAAAATTATCATACCAAAGGGCAACATATTAATGGTGTCAATTTAAATTAAGAGTGTTGCGTTGGAACCAAAATGTTAAGAGCTTGCGATTTTTTGGAGAAAATGTGACTTGCTTCATTTTATACGAACACATTCCACCATATAACTGAAAACCGAAAGAAACAAATGCTAAATATTAAAAATCATCGCGGACCTTGGTCGACAAATGGAGAAAAACCTACAGGAATGGTATAATAACATGTGGCGTTGTAGTGCGTCCCACGTCGCAACATCCAAGTAGCATTCCGTACAGTATAGGCGTATTCCTGAATCCCTCGTATTTTGAACTGCAGCATAATTCAAGGAAAGACGAGTTGAGAGGTGTTCATATAGGAGGCCAAAATTGTTGCAGATCAAAAAGGCAATTGTGACGTAGCTGCATTCAAACTTACGAACACTTACAAATGTGTCTTCGAATAAAGTGACGGAGAAGTCGTTCAAACCAGTGGAATTGTCTTAGGCACTGGCAGCAAGCATTGTGGTTGGACACTATTTTTAAGCATTAAAGTAAAATTTTATTGGGAATTTTGATATTATCACAGAAATGAAACAAAGATTGTCAAAAATGGTTTTCAGATTTACTTTTTTGGTGCAACAAAACGAAACCGGTGGTTGCGAATTCCCTCCGACGAACCGGGCAGTATTCACGCATGTATGCTAGCTTTTGAAAAGTACGTCTGAAATGTGCTGCCATAACTTCCTTTTTTCTTTAAAATCAGTGCTGAAAGAAGAAATTAAAAAATTATTTGCCTTGTAGAATTAATTAGCACACAAAACGTGGCTAACCGGAGCAAAGCAGGAATAAATTTATTCACTTTGCTCAGTTCGTTAATAATATCATACGAAATCCATGCTTTCATATTTGCTTTTCTAAAGTAAATGGCACCTACCTAGGCACCGGAGTTTTGTGTGAGTTAGGAAGAGGGTACTGCTATCAAATGCTTTATGCATTCAGTTTGCTATCGGATCAAAATATAATCATTACTCTAGGGATCACTGATCGCATACATAGAGTGAGATTTCAACTAAACAGACTTTAGGTAAATTCCACTCCTTCAAGTTAGCTATTTTACTGCCTTTTACTTTGCTAAGATATAGGACATGCTTTCTAATAAACTAAATCATATATCCCATGTGTTGGAATAAATTTGATGGAACTGCAATAAAAACGCAATTATTCTTAAAAACTATTACTGCTTAGCCTTTTAAAAAAGGACAAATTAGTTCAGAGCCAGTCGTTTAGTTTTACTTGCGTAATTTGGTTCTCGAAGTCGTAAGTCTTGGTTAGAAGAGAATGTCGGTTATATAAACAAAATTTGCTGTTGTTTATCATGGTGTTCTTGCAGGATGGCGGCAAATATTTAAAATGAATTTATTATATAGAGGAATGGACATTTCGATCTCACGCTGGCCTCCAGATGAGCATTAATTATAGCGGTAACAACTGTAACACCTACGTTGTTTTAATGTGCCTTTCAAGGAGGAGGCAACCTGAAATTTCGAATTTTGTGAGAGGGTCGTCGCCTTCCGTGCCTAGTTGTGATTACGATTCTTCCTCTCCCTAAACGTTGTACTTTTCCTCCCAATCTTTTCGCTTAGTGTTCCAAGAACACTAGGAAGAGGGAAAAGGAGGCCTGTGAGTCTCGCCCTACATGTATTCTTCATCCTCCGGGGAATCTCGATGCGCATCAAGAGTATTATGACCACTTTCGGAGAAGCAGTTTTGGAGTTTATGCTTTTTCAACGCAGACTTCAAACATGTGCCGAATTACGGCATTTCATTACAGTTGGTTTTAGATAATCCTTCATGCAAATTTAAGTTTATCCATATTATTACAACAAAATTAGCTCCTGAAAGGGTTAAAAATAAATCAGAGTTTTTACATGGAACAAATGTATTATTAATTTTACTAATCAGACACCCATGTGTTACTTAAAGAAATAAGCAATGGCGATGCCGACACTTGTCAGGTAATTAGGGTGGTCCTCGAAGATATTTATCAGTCTTAATCAACTTTGCCACGATGCAAAAATTTTCTTGGATCCACGAATGTTAGCCGAAAACAGTAATGTCCTTTTTAATACAGTATTGTGGTATCCTCAATCTTTGTTTAAGCCAATCGAAGCATTTGGTTACAAACGGGAGGGTTGACAAAATTGGGATCTTGTTTTTCTCGCTGCTGTTGCAGTGGTCGTTTCCAGAGCATCTGTTAGTTTTTTAACATCTGAAAACGATGTCTAAACCCAAACTTGACACGAAAGAATCTCAAAAGGCTACCCCGAACTCGAAAAAACCTTCACATTTACCAAAATCTAGCAAGAGCGCCTCACCCGCCACCTCTAAAAAGAACTCGGATTTGATTTCCTATAAGATACGACTGCTTGACAGCGATCAAAAACCACTGGAAATTTCGATTTCGGTAATGTTTTATTCTGATGTTTATTTTTCAGAAACATGACTTTGGTCAAATATTGTTCAACAAAGTTTGTGATGAACTGGGTGGTATTATTGAGCGGGACTATTTTGGCCTAAGATACATGGATAAGAACAACCAAAGAGTAGGCCATTTGAGGTACTTTTTGTCCTTTTTTCTGTAGCAATGGCTTGATCTTGGTCGGGATGTTAAGAAGCAAATGACCGGTGCTCATTCTACTGCGTTGAGCTTCCGTGTTAAGCACTATCCTGGAAATCCAATTGCAGACTTTCATCAGGAAATATCTCAGTAAGCTGTTTCAGCCTGCAAAAAAGTGCTATTTTGAATAAGTAATCCGACTATCTTGATTGATAAATGCACTGTCGCTGAATGCAGTTCTTGTGTATAAGCATTTGCTAGTGCTCATAGGTTATCTTTCCAATGATTTTTCTATGTAGGTATCTTTTATACTTGCAAATTCGCCGTGATTTGGTGCAGGGTCGGCTTCTCTGCCCTCTAAATGACCTCTACACTATTGGAGCCTTAATTTTACAATGTAAGTCTTAATAAATGGGTAAGCGCTCTTCATAAAGGCGCAATCTTTGTAAATTTACCTTTTTAAGCGGAATATGGTGATGCTCCAACCGATGATGATTCAACCGAGTTGAATGGATCTCTGTCCTCGGAGGAAGAATACAAGGCCTACTTCAAGAATTTCAAAATCGTATTCAATCAAACAAAGAAAATTGAATCAGAAATAATAAGTCGACACAAGACCTACCGGTAAGTGAAGACCCTGTTGATTATTACATCACATCGCCCCATTATGGTGCTTCTTCCGCTTCCAGTGGCCTCACTGCCAGAGATGCTGAAGTTGAAGTACTCAAGCGCGCCTCGAAATTACCAACATATGGAGTAGATCCATTCCCAGTTAAGGTAGGATTTTCATTCTAATTTCACATAATCAGAAGCTGCCTTCTTGTGTTTTAATTACCACCTCAGTTCTACTTTTGTAGATTCTAACAAAAGAAAAATTTACAAAGAAAGCGGGAGAGGCCTTAAGTGTCAAAAC
>CABFON010000146.1:0-14761 GCA_900683695.1 Echinococcus oligarthrus
ACATGCACTTCTATCCTGCACAAGTTAGTAACCGCTGGCAGTCATCCCCATGATAGAAGGCAGGTTTTGACGGTTAAAAGTGTTGTCATGCCTCACAATCTCCTTTCTATGTGGTCATTCACGTTAAGCGACGAGGGGGAGACTATGAGCTGTCAGGCGTTGAAGTCCCTTGGCATTTGTTCAGTGGAAAATGAAGTAGGAATAAATGTATTCTTCCCGATGGTAAATTACATTTGGCATCCAATTGTGACAAAAAGGTGCAATTTAATTTAGTCTTTAGAAATTTTGGACTTTTAGCCTCGAATGTATGTCTAAAGGCGGCTTAAGGCACATAAAACTGCTGACTAAAACTTTACTATGAGCACAACGTCCAAGTAATGAAACGTGTCGCTCAGTTAGAGTTACTTCCTCAAGTGGAACTTGTAATATAATGTTTATCGCTTAAGATGCTTCATCCTTAGGTCTCAATTTTGTTTTCGTAACTCTCCCGGACTTCGTGTCAACCGACCGAAATTGTACTTTTGCCATTAAATTAGCGTTGCATGTGAAATATCAAAATGTGGGGAAATTACATATTTCGTGTTTTTTGATTGTGACAATACCCCGGTAGTGCCTGTTTAATGCCTTTCTGTATCAAATTAAATCGTTCACCTCTACGCCAGATTTTCCCTTCCTATTCTAGCATCACGAACATGTCATATCTCCTCCTATCGCTTTCTGATTAATAATTTTATATTTAGATTAATTGTGAGAATATGAAGTATTCTATGCGTGGGGTTGAGCATACTCTCAAGGGGCAATTGATGCAAATGGGTAAGATGAGAAGAACCTCGCATCGGATACGCAGCGGTCCACCTGCAACCTACAGTATTTAGCAAATTATTCGTAGTGAATTAGTGACAAACGTTTTGAAATAGCATATTGATGGCAGTTTGGTGGTATTTTATTTGCAGAAAAGGGGCCATCAAGCATCACGGCACTCCTGCTACTCATTTTCTGCAGTGATAGGTTGCTTAATTGCGCTAAAACACCTCAACTCGCCGTCTTCCCATCTTTTTCCTCCTTTCTTTCCTTTTCGAATAGAGAACGCTCTGCAACTGAGATAAGCGGAAAATAGAAACATCCCTACCTTTCGTAGTTCGCCATATTCTGTTACGCTCTTTAGCGATTGGAGTTGCAAATTGTTGTACAAACAGTTCGCAATACCATTTTAATAACCTCACAATCAAGTTAACTGAGTCTTGAATTCGTCTAAAAAGTTTGTACAAATAATGCAAACAAGAAACTGCTTAAGTATTTTTGGGTTGACTCAGCATCAACCAGTAGGCGCAAACGAGCGAAACAGATCAAGAACTTCACTGTCAGCTTTCGTGACAGGGTAATGAGGAACCCAGTTCCTCAACTGGAAAGCATTGGGCCATGACAGGACAAACAGCGAAGTCCCTTGTAAGAGTTGAAGTAGTTGAAGTCAAGTTGAACACACCTTCAAATAGGCATGTAGCTTTGGTTTGTGTTATGTTGATCAGGTATAAAGAAAGGGGACCCACCAAATGCATTTTGGCAAGTGGGGTGTTCAATATGAGAACGATATCCTCCCTTTGAAACAAGAAATTCTTTTACCTGGCAAGGCCAGCATAATTATTCCAGTATATCACTAGAATTTCCTTTTGCACTCGAGTTGGGAGCAGCAAGTTTATTTTTGTTCTGCAGTCAGCCGAAGTTTATAATCTGCCACTCACGTAACTGATGCCCCCGTGTCGGAGGTTGACGGCTGCCAGCGTGGAGATTAATGACTGACCAATGTCGTATTCTCAGTCTTATACCGCAAATTTCACCCCAAAATTCTTTTCATTTGCCGGAAGAAAATATGTCAAGCTCTAAACTTTCGTGAAAACTGGGGAAAGATCCAGGCATTTCAGGAAACAAGTAACCAAATTTGGTCTTCCCAGAATGTGCCTAAAAAGAAAGGATGGTTAGAAGTGATTCCGGAACAGGCAGGAATGAAACATCATGACACCAAAGTAAGGAAACATAATCTGCCGAGGGTAAAGAAATCAAGTGATCAAATATATGAATTAATGTTAGAGTACTTTGTATTCATTACACCACCTAAATATCTGTAGTTTGTGAAGTTGTCCACCCCCCTTTCCAACATAGATGTAAATATCCGTCCGGCACTAGTCTTTGGTGCAGGTCTTCCCTTTATCCAGTTAGAATTGACTCAGTTTTATTTCCACTTTTGTAAGCAAATCGGCAAGTTTGGTACTACCTTTACCAAGAAAATTCTTTTTTTTACTCTCATAGTTAATCAGATGTGACAAGGTCAAAAAATGCCCTAACACTCGAGAGATTAATAATTTAAACACACGGTACACTAATTTTTGCTTTGCTGTTGCTGCATAATGCAAGCATGCAGGAGCGGTCCCTGTCATTCACAAAAATGTGAAAAAGTAGCACAGGATATGTGGGTAGTGCAAAGCGTAAAACAGAGGAAGACCTCAATGGTACATGCCCGGTGTTTCCGACACGCTACACAGATGCAATGATTAGTTCAAGCATGCGACTCAATTTTCGCCTCCTATTTATCATCTAATTTATTTTCCCCGTTACTTGACCCATTCCACTAAAATGCAAGTTGTCTCGTCTATCCTCAAAGCACTGCGGCTTACCTTCGGTATGCTTGGGCGTACCACTAACTCTCAGTGGATTTGAGAGATGAAATGCTTACCGCTAACCCCTCCACTAATGTTAACCATTTTGTTTGAAAGGAGGCTTTTACTGTAATTTCTTGCAAAAAGGAAAACAACCGGAATTTGAGATGGCGTGATTGCACAGACATGGTTTTAGCATCAGATTTGAAAAAACGCCGCAATATATTGCGGTGAAGTTCAAGTTTCCTTCGTGAACTCCTTAATAATATCTTATGACAAATATCAGGATCTTCCACTAGACTGAGACAGAACTACCCTCCATAACGAAGTAAATGCATATTTTGAGTCGTTTTTTTACTGAACCGGTGATTCCTCAACCGAAACTTTGCACATTAGCCAATAATCAGGAAAACCTGAAAGAAGCCAAGACCAGACTTTTAGACCCAAAACGAGCTTGTGATAAACTGACACAATTTGACCATTCAACTTTCTTGGCTAGTAAGGAAGACTTGGGCACCTTCAAGTCAGCATAATCCTGGACAAAACACTTTTATTGCTTAAATAATTCACCTTTCTTCTGAACGTTCGATTAGTCCCAAACCTACAGTGATGGTATTTTAGCTACACTCGCCCTAATGCAACTATGCTTGCCAGCTTAATAGTATTACTTTCCTGACTTGCCATGTGGGGAAACTGAGGTTGACAAAAGATTGACGACCCAGTTCCATGATTTTGCCTTCACATTTGTTCGACAAGGCAGAGCAAGTTAAGATTTATCATACTTTTGCCTATTTTAGCCCCCATTTTTAGGGACCATCGCCAGCTAGTGTTCTGTCAACCGCTAAATGTGAGGCGAAACACTTCTTCGATACTGTCACTAGATTTAGTGCAGTAATCGATGCGTAACATTGTTGTTAGATCCCGACACACAGCAGTACCCATATTTGATAGTCCTGCCAATCAGGCAAGGAAATGGCACCCATTGTTGATACAGAATTGATTAATGATAAAGCAGCGTCAAAAGTTTAAAGTACTAGGTTAAAATAATTTCTACCTTAAGATAATGCTGTGAATGAGTGCTCCACCCTTGCATCCCATAATTACTTACAACACCGGTCTCGAATTCACGGAGAAATGCTGTTGACTTTAAATACAGGATCCATTTTTACTATTCTAGTTTTAACGAGACTTGATGTATCAAATTAAACCTCAGGATTTTCATTTCTTCTATGTTGGTCTTTGTATTACCCAGAATTTCTTTGCATGAAGTCTTTTCAATCAAACATATTTCCAAATATATTGCTCTGCTTAGCTTATTCATCACTTTGTGCTTTTTAGGTCGTCAGATAATATCGAGCAAACTTTACCTCAATACGTCGATGGGCTGCATGTGTGTATGTATTATAAGGATAAAGAAGCAAAAATATCTTCAAACCGACTTCGCTTTATCAACAAATCCCATTTAGCTAAAAATGCGTTGCGGCTTCGCTTGATTCAACTCATTTTACCACTCCTGCATATGGAGCTTTATGGGAGGCAGAGGACTTGATTAGTCCAATCACCCTGCTGGGCTCCGCTTAGGCTAAAGTATGATAATCAACACCTTTTAAGTTCGTGGTCAATTGAACACCAGGAACTTATGCCAATATTTGCCTAAGTTTGCTGCACACCCCTTTTATGATGGATTTACCCCCAAAAAGGCACGTTCACAGCTAATCAACTAATTATTTCGACTTGCAAAATGTCTTTACTTCAGAGGTTTTCAGGCGCTAACATGACTAAGCAGGGTTGAGCAGGGCCAGGTAGCAGGAACAAGATAATGCAAAAGCACGCGAAAAGGATAATCAAAGATCAAAATGCGGAAAAATCGACTATGAGCGAGTATTGTCGAAGTTGCTATTAGCTACATCAAAATCGACTTTTACCAGATAAACCTCGAGGCAGAGCCTGAAAAGGAAGTTCTACTTTAAGGAAGACAAATTATAACAAGAAAGAAAGGGAGAATCTGAAATGATATAACGAAAAACCACTCACACATTTCCATCCAGAGGAGTGGTGGTTTTTTTCCGACCACAATCTCCATTTCCAGTCCCGAACATTACAAGTGACTACCATAGTAAGTGCAGTAAGTGCTACTAAAGTTATTATTTTGTGAGTTCGAAGACTGCCTCATATTACTGAGGCTCTCAATCCCTCTGATGTAGGCGAAAATAAAATTTCGCCTTTGTACTTAGTCTGTTTTAACCTTTCGGAATCACAGGCCTTCACTATTGACGTTGTTCCTCGTTCCGTCTCCGTCGTGCGTCAATCTAATCGGGTACCATTTGTTAAGAAGACGCATTATTCTACCCCAACTTCTCAGCAGTAGTAATGAGGAAGAAGTAAATATCAGCGATTCCGTTGTCTCTGAGCGAAGCAAAGCTAAATATTTAAACTAGCTGCCATTTCATTCTCGAAGTGTGAAATATCTGTTCCACAGAGTTGTGGTTCACTTCCCACCTATTCCCCTAATAGCAATCGCAAAAAATGACTTAACTTTATTTTCCGCTATACCCACCTCCATTAGCAGAAGAGTGCCGAAGGTTAAATACACACACGTACCTTATGATTTAGAAACAAAGCTGGGGTATGCACGTCTTCACAACGCTTTCTGATCACCTTTAAGATGTCCGTCGCCTTCGTATTCTGAAAGTCTCCTTTCCCTCTTATCTTTCGCTTATCTCTCTTATCGAAAATAAAAACTAGTAAAGGTAAATTGACTGGATTTTGCAGAGCTTGGCAAGTCTACCAAAAGCACACATGCACGTACAACGGATTTTGCAAACTCATCTCAACATCAGAGCTTTGAACAAGAGGATATCACTTTCTGCACCGTTTACCCCAAGTGTCCGGTAAAGTCAATTCTGACAACCACTTAACCTTTTTGAAGTGCCGTGCTATCAGTAAGCGAAGGCTTTTATGCAGTTCTCCGAGTCTTTTATAAAAACGAAAGAAGTCATAATACAAGGAACTACGATACACTTAAGACAAAATATGGGGTCTCATGGTCTACTGGCAAGACGCGGTGGTCCTTTAATACCCGCTAAAGCGAAATAATGCGTTGAATAAATGCCCAACGTACTGCATTATTTGTAATTGCACGGATGCTTTACAGGATTTCCTGCTTTCACGATGTCATGCCATTTCTGTGAAGACCTTACCAGTCCTTCAATACTCATTTGTGAGTAATTCTCATGTAGAAGTTTTCAGCTTGAAGCGTTGTCATTAAGGGCTCTGATGTCAAAACTATGTGAAGAACAACTGCATTTTAAAATAAAAGAATTGGCACATTCAACAAATTGATAATTGCTTATTTGTCTACAGTTTGAACCGATAGGGATTCAAGGAACAGGAAGAATAGGTTGTGCGCTTAAGTGTCAATTATCCAACGAACAGTACACATGTGCCAAACCCTATGATAATTAAAGCCTTAAATATTTCCACCTTATTTTCAAACACCATATAAAGTGGGTAAGGTAGTGAATACATAACTTGTGTTTGCTCCACTACTTGCATAAAGCGTACACACCTACAGGGGAAGAGGAAAGCGAAGAATCAGAAGGGACGCTTTAAGCTGACCAAAAGGACACGGTGGAGAAAAACTTGTGCCTTTACAACAAGCAAGGTCTGCTGACATGGATAAGCGGAAGAGGGGTGTGTGTATATTTATAAGTCTTTGCCCCCTACACCAACTGTTGCTAATCATACCGATTTCTGTTTCCCTGTTCTCCGCACTAAAATGTAGGCAGTGCATCGGGTCGCTAATAATGAAGTGCAAATCACGTCGATATACTGCAGTATACACCCACCTCTCACCTAAACCTTTCGATAAGCTCTGTGTAAAACACAACTATTCAAGCATAATCTAGGGTGACCAAGTGTCATCGTGTCAAAAATAGGAGGATGTGAGAGTGACTGGGAAGAAAGAGGAACCCAATTTACAGAGCAGATTCTGTGGTTCTCCCTCATTTTGTTATAAAAGTAGGGAGTCCTGTCTGCGGATGTCATGACTGTTAAAGTGAATAGCGTCCTAACAATGATAAAATTGATGTGAGAGAAGTGATCAGCGTCACAATAAACAATCTTCTACCAGCACAATATCACAGGTAGTTGCTAAGCGTTTATATTCTCAAAAAGAACAAGGTGCAAAGGTACCCAAACAGCAATATGAATTGCTTTCATTTGTGCCTACAACATGAGCATGATTCTAAATGTGGATGTGATAAGAACAATGAAGTAATAATTTATGGAATAAAACCGGCTAAAGGGTTACCAAAATGCATCATCACGATTTGCAAAATAGCAAATAAACAAGTTGAATTTATTTGGTCTGATTACAAATTCCCCCAGCGTACAATAAAGTGAATGGATAGCTATGATGGCCAGTCACAACCAATGGCTTAGTGTCAAGAGCGTATCCGAGCAGGCAGTGTGTGGAAGACATACCGATTACGTTAACTCCGTTTACCAGCCAAAATGGCATTTTATATTTGGAGTTTGACCTCGGGTAATCAAAAATTACGCTGTGGCCTAAAATTGAAAAAAATTTTAGTATAGCTTTAAAAGGAGGTAATTTGAACCTTTCTTAGTCACATACTTACTTAATCCCAGAATGTTCTACCAGATCCAGGATATCCTTTATTAAGCTTTATTTATATATGATCAAGAAAATCGACCCCTTTTAGATATCTCCTTAACGTTCTTGGCATTTTTTAGCTTTTTAAGCGGTCAACGGAAAAAGGCACTTAGTTTTTTACTGTATTACTAGGATGTTATTAGATTAAGGTGGAGTTATCGCTCCACTGTTAATGTTACCGAATATTTGACCAGAGCCTCTTTGTAAGTAAATGAGAATGGTTGACCCCACTCATTACAATTCTGCGCCATCTTTGCCTCTCGTTCTTCAGACATGTACCCTCAATAACAATGAGCAAAAAGGGCACACTCATTACAACCCGCAGGTCTACTTCTTAAAGCATTTATTTAACTGCCCAATAAACTTGAATAGAAAGGCGCTGAAAGTAGAGAGAAGGAACATTTTGATCAAATGCTGACCAGGTTGATCCCGTACTATTATCTTACCGCTATGCAAAACCCCAGCTGTTGTAGGGCGCTTAACCCACACTTCCCCATCCTACGATTTCATAATTCAGGAAGTAGATTTATTTCACTCAGTCTTAAAGAAATGTAATAGATGTGTATGCACATGTTGGCATAGGCCTGATCACTGGTAAAACTAAAGAACAGAGAGGTATTTCAAAGCGAAGCATAGAGCACCACCCTAATTTCGGTTTTCACTTTCTGTGTAGTAACTTTCTAATAAACTAATTTGGTACATGTTGTTTGGTCGGGCACACTGCAACATTTGGAATGCCCAAATAATTCCTAAGGCTGGAATCACACTGGGAACTGACTGAGTGAGAAGTTAAAGCAGTAACTGGTATGTGGCACATGATAGGCACTTCACGGTATACATGGTGCTTATCCACTGCAAAACCGGTGTAAGTCATCGTAACAAAGATGCACAAAAGGAAATGCAGTGAGCCGGTGTCATTCAATTTATAAATACCGTAAACTGTTAGGAATCATAAGGCTGATGTATGAAATGATGTGAAAATGAAAAGTAAATAATTTTTGCGTATGCTGTAAGTAAGAAGCGAAATTTACTGCTACAGGTACTTTCTTCAGTCTGGAGGTGGAAATTTATTCCTACTACAAATCGCTGGCGAAAGGTACTCTCCCCTTAGAGTTCGTGGGGTTGGGATTGAAAATCCTCGTACTCATCCACAACCTAGGACGGAGTCGGACTAATAGAGCTGTCACTCTGCTAATAAAAATATCAAAGTAGAGAGTTCAAATATACTTTCCCAGGAGAGGAATGCCTGCCGACTGAATTTGCAAACAAATTACCCTTTTCTCAGGGGAGATAATTGAATACTCGACGTGACTGTATGCCTCTCACAACCCCCTAAGCAGTTCCATCGACACGCACGCAGATCTCTCTCTACCACTCAAACCGCTATGTCAATGCAATTGATGCGAAACTGTGCTTTTTGGAATAGCTAATAAAAACAAGGAGTTTCAATTTCTTGCATGTTAGCAAAACACTTATCATGTTCTTACACATTGGAAGGATTCAATTTTAGCACCGAAACAAAACGGCGTTAGGCAAATTTTCAGTCTTTTTATAGCGCCCGTTCAAGCAATGCATAAAATGCAAAATGCAATTTGATTACATCTGTCGGAATGGATGATTTGAGTTGCGTAATCTGTGCTAGGTCAACTTTCAGAATTCTTTTTCTCCTACTCCCTTCAGCTTTTAACATGTCGGGTAGCCGGTGGAGGAGCACTCGACTCCCATAAATTTCGAAATGACATGCAAGCATTAAAACATAAGAAATTATGCAAATTCATTCATCAAGGTTTATTTTTAACGACTCCCAAGTATAGCAAACTTATTTAGCAACCTACAAGGCCGCAATCCATGTGACAATAATTGTATTTTCTTGTTATGCCATCAAATTTTCCATTCTCTAGAGCAAAGTATGGATAAGAGTGTAAAAAATGACCTGAAAATAACTTTTTAAAATAACTTGAATTTAACAACTCGGAGTACTTAATTTTGTTTTGACTTGCTTTTAGCAGGCATAATGCAATTAATAAACACCATGTGCAACTGTGCTAAAAGTTACATTTTATTTCCAAATGGGCGGCTTATTTGGACCAAGATAATACTCGAAGTGCTGGTATAAGGGCTGTAAAATAAAATTGTAAGAATGCTCACTAAATAAAGCATTTAATTCGGATTCGAAAGCTCAGTGAATTATAACCCAACGGATGAAGAGATGTAATTAGCTAATTACCAACCACTCACCTATTTCAGACACACTTCTCAACCTTTCCTCCACATTGCAGGCCTGTGCAAACACGCCCAAAACAGACGGGGTATAGCGCCTTTTCTGAGTTTACTGTTAAAGGATCAACAAGTATGGACGGCGATTGTACCACAAAGCAAATAGTGAAAATTGCAAGAACATAAAACTTGGCTAGATGAGGCATATATTAGGAAGAAAGTGTCACATTTCTACCACAAGCAATAAAATGTTTTTTAGAGGCAGATATGATAGGCATTTCTTCTGTGCGAATTTAGACTCATCAAAATGTAATTGCACTCCATTAGGAGTCCTCAAATAGTCGACGCTATTTCAGCTTTCTTGCGATGAGTTTCTGTATGGCGGATGCCTCACCTCATTAATGTTTGCATTGGATAATCACCCACTGAAATGAGGAATGTTGTTCATTTGAAATCGGTTGCTTTAACTTTGGTACCAATGCAACACGCCTAATGCATAAAGAGCATGGAAAAAATCATATTACCGTGGTGGTGTTAGTCAGCATTTCCATTTGACTACTTAATGAAATGGATTAGCTGCCGCATATGCCTTGCAATAGCATTGAAATGTAAAGTTATAACAAGTCCTTACTTTACAACGTATTACCATCCTCAGGGTACATACTTGGTAAAATCAATGGGCAATTCCATTTCCCTTTCATTCAAACGCTCCTTAGAAAGAATAAGTGCTCCTTTGTATGGCTTATTTGGAAAAGACTGACAGTATATTGAGTCACGCACAAAGAAGTGGCTAACCAAGATGCCACTTATTTAGGAAACAAAAACCGCTTCACAACATGCTATTGAAGTCAGATCTGTGTCTGAATCGTGGAATGCGATATTTAGCAGGTGGATTCAGGAGAAAGAGAATGGTGATGGTGGTGGGGCAAGTAAAATGCCAGCATGGAAATCCATGTTGTGTTGTGAAGGCCAAGGGAGTGTTGTAGAATGGCCAAACAATAGGACGATTATCAATTAGTTTGCCTATTTAGCGAAACAAAATTTAGGCTTCCCAACGTGGAATGGATAAAGGAATTTTATAATGAATGTAGAAAGATTATGTCGTTCACTATTTCCTTAACCGAAAAGGCCAAATGTCTGAATGCGATAAGTTAGAAAACAAAGGAAGAAAGTCTGCCTTAAGTGCATTAATTAAAACTAGAATTCATCGCCTAAGTTAAAGCTAGCAAATGGAACCAGCTGCCGCATCCAAAGACACTTGACAAAGACCGTCACCATAATGCAGTCATAAGAATATCTTTTGCCTCTATTCAGTGGAGAAAATTAATGGCCAGTCATATAATGCGGATACAGTAGGAACTAAACAGGGAGATCAATGTATAATCATCGGAATGCATACTTCCAACAGGTGCACCAAAAGTGGTGAATATTCTAGAAGCGGTCATAATTTTGCATCATACATGGAGTGAAAGTAAAAAGCAGAAGATATTGAAAGTATGGATAAATTCGTAGGGACGGGAACTTGCCCACTCGATTTTGGCTTCAAAATGAAGTAGCTTTCTGCCATAAGCTTTTCCTTAATTTCATCCGTGACAGCTTAGTGGAACGCCATCATTTGCTTACCTCTTAGCTAAAAGTGCACCTGTAAGGCAAAATACCCTCTCCACAGGAGAAAGTGGGAGAGAGGCCGCTCTTAAGACGAGCAGCACCTCCAACAAATCTCGTGATGTTACTAATCTCCATTGAAGGAACGAATAATGCGTCATCTTCTTTTTGATCGGGATCTCTTAAAGAACGGTCAAATGAGCGAGTTCTTTACAATGCTTCCGCAAATATAAACGAGCTATGAATACTCCTATCACCTCAATTCTTTATCATGTCCAAACATGTGGATTCCTTATATTGTGCGGTGTCATGTTGATAGCAGGTATCGCTCCTTTGAAATGGGAGGATATGAGAAGGATTTCCGATGCATGCTTCTTTAATAGAAGTACAAAACAACAAACTTGGTCACTACCGCGGAGACTTTCAGTGGGATGCAGCAGAAATTCGGAAGTGAATCCATGGCATGCGAGATGTGACTTTCATTCATCCGTCATTGACTTTAATAGCGGTCCCTTGGAACCAAGTTTTGTTGCCGTTAAAGAGAAGTAATCGAATGTCTGAAAACATTGTTGAAGTGTATTTTTAGGAGGCATGTGCATCATTGCAAAACAAACAGAAATCTATGAAAACTGATCCACTTCTAAGGCTCTGTGTGCACAAAAGTAGCATCAGATGGTATATGTGGATGTCGATACTTTCAGGATCATGGAGTATCCGACACATTAGTATGATATTCCTCCCAAATTCCCTGGCTTTCCTTTCATTCCGAATTACATTAAACATTGTTTGTCAGTGAATGATATATGTAGGGGCCAGCTTATTCACTGAATCTCTCTTCAATTTTTCCAATAAAATTATTTTTGTAAAATGGACCACCAAATTAGTAAAGGGGATTGGATAGATAACAATGACTTACAATTAAAGCATTTTTGCCCTTTGATACATTAGCAGGGTTTAAAAAATTGGCGAAACAGTTTATTTCAGAGCGGAATGAACCTCTATCAAGGCGACACGGAGTGGTACCAAATCAACTTTACAGTAAAGTATACGTTTAGTCTATTCATTTTATGATTTTTTAAAGAAGGAAATATCTCCGCATTACATCTTAATTGTGTAAACATTGGAAAAAAGGGGATTCTTGAATGGAAAATACGTGACCTGACAGCAGTCAGGTCGGACATTACCACCCTTCCTAAGGCGCATGCAATAATTGGAAAAATCCGAAATCGGGCCAAATATTAACCACTAGGTCCTAACGCATTCATGATGGTCTTAAATAATGCTATAGCATGCAGAAATCCACATAACTTTGCAAGTCGAATAGTTTTTAGGAAGTGGAACACTATTTAACTAGAAAAGGATGGAAATGAAAGGAAGGATATCCAAGGTTAAATGCAGTTTAGTCTAAGTCATCCAGAAGAACTAAGAGGCGGTGGACCTAAGTATGATGCTGGATAACCAATGGCTGTTCGAAGCGTAAAGGCTGAGGGGACTGAGGGGTGAATATAGTATCAGAACAGATGCCGTTCTTCCACAGACGACATCGATGTCTCACTGATACTAGGTGCGGTGTAGCTTTTTACTGTTGTCCAGATGAAGGAATGCCCTAAAATACAGCATGTCTTTACCTCAAATTGTGCTGCTACTTACCAATTCTTGCCTTTTATTCGTTCATTGCTAGCCAATCTGCAAAACATTCTTTACCAAATTATGACTGCGTTGACAGCATTAGCCCTACCTTTTGTCTATCAAGTTAGCTATAGCTAAGTTTTGATCAAAATGCCAGCAAAATTTGTCGCTTACACAACGAAAGATCAAATTTTAATTATTTATGGCTTTTGTGGAAACTAACTGCGGTAAAGCAAATAGTTTTATGCGAGGGGAATGTGGGAGACATCGAGAGAGATAGGGAGTGATAGCTGAACTACCAAAGCGTGGGAAATTGGTCATACCTATACCCTCTGTTGCAGGAATCACGCTCTGGCATTTTATTCCTGCCAAGAAATTCACTTTTAAGCATGTATGTATAGCTCTATACCATTACTAGTGATGAACTACCTGATGTAAGTTGGGGGTATTTCGGTGGACTAAGAACTATGCGTATGGATGGATAGGCTCTAAGCCGAAAGGAGAATCGCTGAGTGCTTGCATCTATTTCTTGAAGTGGTGGTTGTCGGTCCAACCTCAGAAGCTTTAATATTTATTTGATGATGAAATTTTCAGAAGCATTAGTCTAAAAGTTGTTCGGGATGCTTGGGAACAAAGCAATGATAGAGGGCCTCAGTGCTTACTGAGGCATGTTTGACATTCGATACAGTGGAAGGAGAACCGATGTGCTGTAAATAAGTAGACAGTGTCTTAGTTTTGGCAATGTGGTGGGACCTAATAAATAGGTTTAAACAATGTGCTATAAACGTGCGCGCAAATTGTGGTGAGGAATCCACCTGAAATCATTTAGGAGGCTTATCAGTCAATCCTGTTTTACCTTAACGAGCGGTAATGCAAATTAGTGAACTGTGTGCATCTCCAACAGACGAAGATTCTACTATTTGTTTATTCTAGCTTAAAAAATCAACAAATTCCTCTTCTAACCAGAGGTGATAGTGTTCAGACAACTTTATGCAGTGCCGTTGTTATACAGAAGGCTGGATTGATCGCCTTGCCATTTGCTTTCCAAGGAGTTGTATTGCAGTGCTTAAGATTTGCTCTGCTGGAGGCGGTTGGTAAGGGAAAAGGCAAGAAGCTTTCAACTAGCAGCAAGTGATATGGATTACAAGGATCAGCGGCGGTAACGTACCGCTATGATCAGCGTGATAACCTATTGAAACTTCTGACTTATTTCCCTGCAAATGTACTTGCCTTAAGTGCATATAAGTCGCCTCACAGCTTCTCACAGGATAGCTGAAAGTCTTGTACTACAATGGGTTTGGGCTAAACGGGATTTTGAAATGCACCTTGCCGCAAAAATATTGGAGAAAATAATAGATTTGTATTTTATATTTCCTTTCTTATCTTACCCCCTTTGAGATTCAAATTTGTGTTTCTGTGTTACCAGTTCAATAAGGAATCCTTCAATAGATGGCAAAAGAATCGGCAAAGGGTGGGTGTTCTGTCCTAAGAAAGTAGGGAGCGGTTTTGTAATTGATCAGGTTTCGCCTTCCTGTGAGAGGCGATGGGAAGAATGAAGATTTGAATGCCGTCGATAGTTGCCTCAAGTGACTCCCACAAGCTCTCTTTTGGGAAACGTATAGTAGGTCCTACCATGCTCTTTTATGGGTAGGTGGGAGATCACAAATTTGTTCTTACCTTGCGACAGTTTTCTGTTACCTCTTGAGGACAACAAAGATGTGGAATAGCACCTAATGGCCAGCATTGTAAGCTTAACGCCTCTTTATACATTTTGGTCCAGCGAGATCCATGAAAAACATATTTATCCTAATAAATTCTTCAACCATGATTTTGGGATAATACGCAGCAGCAAAACCGCTTAAATGCTATGATCATCTCACATTCGCGATTACCAGCATTCTACAATACACTGTCGAGCTTCTGAGGAACACTTAACTGGCATGCAAGGTAAGCAGCACCAACGCGTGTAGGGATGGTTTGATCG
>CABFON010000147.1:0-14758 GCA_900683695.1 Echinococcus oligarthrus
CTCTTCGTGGGTCTGGTGATGATTGTCACCATAACTGTCTTTCTCTTCTGCTTCTTCTCCCTCTACTTTGGTCCGATTACACGCGGACCACTGAGAATTACCGGTAATACGTCCTCGCCGGAAACGCTTAATGCAATTGAAGAGCTGAGGCGCTATGGAATGATTGCAAAATAATTTCTACTTAAATAGTTCTTTCTCACTCCCAGCTCGTGCGTTGTTATTACCACTGATTTGGTCTCCTCCCCCCTCCCCCTCCCTCCCTTTTATCATGTTTTTACCTTGGAATACATTACAAATAAGCATGTTGCATTGTGGAACCATGTTGTATTCATTTATGTACTATTAGAATCCACATAACTCTTAATTTGTTAAAAAAGAAAGGGAATTTTAAAAATACCATCTTAATGCGTGCGAAGATACGACTGTTTTGCGCGGTGTAGTTAATCTTATTGTAGTATTTTGCGATGCAACATTAACGCCTTGAAAGGCAGCGGTATTTGCTTTGTCCTGTCAGATTCCTGATTAGCTGTAAGGCTTGGGTTTCTTTTATCGGATGGCGGCGAACAATCACAGGAAGCGATCTTGGCGATTGAGACAGGTAAGTTATATACAAATGCTTGAGTTTCGTGCCTCTCACTTTGCTCATTTGAGTTGATGCAGCGCAGAAGCCTTTTTACGGGAATTTAGTCATGGATGGGAAGGGCAAATATCTGATCTCCTTTTTTCGGCAATCGGGATACGAATTCGCGTGCTGGAGGATGAGGAACTACATATGTTTACAATCCGAGCGAATTATTTAAACAAAAGTCCCAATTAATTTAAGATAATTGATAAGGAGCACAGAGTGGAGCTCGACTTGATTTGGGCATTTAAGCGTAAGTAGTTTTGTTGAATTAATTTGGCTTTTGTCAGCGCAGGGCTCTCGGTGACACTCGTATTTATTTCTAATAACACCGTTGGCGTGACATAGGCGTACGCCAGTTCTTGTAACCAAAGACGGGTTCAGAGATGGCGAAGGTCTGGGTTTTTAGTTTCAAATAATATGGTTTAGGGTTGTCTTCAGGATCGATTTCGTCCATAAATTTGGAATAAACCCATTCGTCTAGCGAAAATATCCACATAGGGGTGTGGATGACAAGTAATTAGCTGAAAACTTTGCAAATGGCATGCCAATTTAGGGCAGTTTTTGCATGGAATAGGAATGAAGAAGCCAGACAGGCAGATGATGGTGTCATTTGTACCCAAGTGTGTTAAGGATATACGGTTTGAAGAGCCAAAGCTTAATCTTATTTTTATTACAAGCACATTTGAGTCTTGGTAGAGAAGAATGGTAAATTATCACTTCGATTGGTAGGCCTGCATAAATTTCGCAATTAAGTGGGCGTTGAAGGTGAGGTTCTTATGGGTCATTTAAAGAATATTCAGGATTCGGTCAATTCTGCCGTAAAAGTAGGCAGCAGAGAACGAAAAATCGTATGATTAAAAGAATAGTAGCATTGGTGACTGTTGAGAAGATAGAGATGTAAATGTAAAGCGAGACTCAGCGGTTGCCTCTACCTAGAACAGCCCGGTTGATTTGTTTTTGATATCTTTATCAAGGAGGAAAGATCGGAAGGAATGGTGCAATGTTCAGAGAGAAGAAGAACCGCAATCACAACTAGGCACGGAAGACGACGATTCTCTCACCAGATTCGAATTTCCAGACAGCCTCCTCCCTGAAAGGTGCATTAAACAGTACAAATATTACATAAATACACTTACATCGGTGAAGCATGAATTTTACAGTGCGACTTAGGAATTTCACTACGAGCATACCTTCAATGATAAGACGTTATTTTGCTGTAATCTTCTTAGTTCTAGAAGTGTTTGTTTGTTTTTTGGTAATTTATTGCTAAATGTGTGAACAGTAACCAGTTGACTACATAAAGTTAAAACAGAGAATAGATCAGTTGTTGATTAACCATGGATCAGTTAGTATCTTTTTACATATGCGCAGTAAGAAGTGCTCATAATTTGGTTTGCTGTTTTCGGCAAAAGATTTGTAAATTTTTCAAACATTGATCTAATTGCTAAGCCTATGGAATAATAAGTTCGCTTTCTGATTAACTGTTTTAAGATGCAACATGTATTTCCGATAAAGGGACATTTAAAGGCACCTCTAAGCTGTTTGTTTAAACACCAAAATAATTTCAACATCATTGTTTATTTTTACTTCAGATCAGAGCGGGGTATTCCATATGGTGTTTGCTTCACGTGTGCTAAGTGTATCGGGATGATTCGTGCGGTTTTGATCTTTAACAACAGCGGTAAACCCCGCTTGATGAAATTTTATGATAATATGGTAAGTCCATTACTGTTCGTATATTGTTACTGTCGTTGGCTTGTTAACTCGTAACGGTTTCTGTCTTGTTTCCATTTCCGTGTTTCATGAGTATGCGGAAAGTAAATCTTATTCTACCCCCTTTTGTTGCTTTATCTTTTAAGGCCTAAATCACCACTTTGCATCGTCTACCTGCCTTTATGGTTTTCTTAAAGTTATCTGCGCCTTTGAGAAGAAATTCATTTGATGCTTGATTGAACACCCCTCTTCTCTCGGAACTAAGTCTATTCCCTGTCCATGAATGTTTCTTAATTAGCCTATACACTTATTCCTATTTCAGCAGTGTTTATCATTTACTGTCCAAAGCATTTTATCAACGTATTTGTTATTTAATATCCAAACGTGGGCTTTAAGCACCTTAATCACTTGGTTTTCTCCATTTAATATGGATCCTAGTCTGAAGAACTGCAGCAAAAACTCCTTAATGAAGTCTTCTTCTTGGTATCCAGACGTGATGACAATGTGTGTAATTTCCTTGAAGGTGGAAGGTAAATCAAACACCGTATTTTACAAGTCCTTTAGCACTGTCTTCTCTGAACATGATTGCCGTATTATTTATCGACACTATGCAACGCTCTACTTCGTTTTTTGCGTCGACGCGACAGAAAGTGAATTAGGCATTCTTGATCTAATCCAAGTTTTTGTTGAAGCGTTGGACAAGTCCTTCGAAAGTGTATGCGAACTTGATCTAATTTTCCACTCCGATAAAGTAATTGATATGTGGTTACTTAAAAAAACTCGACTTGAAATTTTTAAACACCTAAGTGCTGCTTTGGTTTTGCTCTTTTCAGGTTCATTTCCTCCTCAATGAGCTAATTATTGGCGGTATGGTCTTAGAAACACATATCAGTGAAATTATTTATCATAATGAAGAACAAAATAAACTGGAAAAACAGGAGGTAATCAGAAACCCAAAAGTGTGCTAGCTCATTTCCCTTTACGTGATTGGTTAAGTAGACCATCCATATAACTATCACACGATAAATACTTATTTGATCGAAACTGAATATCAAAGTAATGTTTTCTACTGCAAATGATTTTCTTATCTGTTTAGCAATCCACTCTCCCACTTGCTCCATCACGTGCCGTGTCTGCCGTGAAGGATCTGAAGATAGCCCAGAAGCTGAAGGAAATCAAGCTCCCTGAAATCCCTTACCTGAATTCACGCTTCCACCTCGACTAAAGGGTAGAGGAGGGATAGGAATGTGGTGGCTGCAATGGCTCAGCAACTTGTGATTCTACTTTGACCCTTCCACTTTTTTGATTTCTGTGTGTAAATATTCCTTTGAGGTTATTTTTGGTATAGGGCTTCTACTCTATTTTCTCACTAATGTTTTTTTTTCTCCAGATACACATAAGCATGCTTCTTTTTCGGGTCGGGTTGAGCAAAGCGATGCATTTTGTTCGTGGTCCCAGTACTTCACTGACTGGCTAAGATGAAGTTCAAAACATTGCAGATGAGAATAGGTGAACTCTAGACTAGCGTGTGTTTGGCCGATAGATTGTTTATCGTCTTTGACGCATTCCCTGCCTAGTTCATGGAGATGCGGTATAAATTCCGAATCAAATTTGCCTGTCACTCTCTTTGTTGGAAATCGCAGGAAGCATTCAGTAATGCGTTAGTAAGATTTACACTCAAGATAAGCATTAAAGGGAGGTGAACAAACTGAAAAGCTTATCAATCCCGTTACTCATTATTTACTGCCTTTACTTATTCCATTCGATAGTAAATAAATCGGGTTTATGCCAGATAAAAAAAACTGCAGCACATATTTTAATGGTGGATTTTATCCATAGCAATTATCAGATCTTAACAGAAAGATGATCTTAATTGTAAAGACGACAACCTCTCCTCCACTTAACGACTTGGCGCCATGACCTCAAGGCCCTACCTGCGGCCTAATGGCCCTTCACGGGCACACTCAAGTCCTCCACTGCGTCTATTTACTTACATCAGTAGTACATTTAATGAAAGTATAGCCACAATGAAAGATTTATTTTAATTACCAGACAACAAACACAATCATTTTGCATCGAGAGAAGATGATGGTAAAAGCATGACACTGTTACTACTCCAACCAATAATGGTGATAATAATGATGATGAAGAAGTAAGGTGAGGGGAAGTTCAAGAAGTTCTACTTGGACACATTCTCGTACCTCATTTGGCCATTTGCCAGTTTGTTTTGATAACTGTCCATTAATTTGTCAGCAATTTCACAGATAACATTATAGGCAAAGCTGCAGGTTTCCTCATCCGTGAAGAGGTACACAATGGCTATCCGAATGAAAAATACCTCCTTCATGTCTGGGCCCGTGATTTTGGATGTTACCAGATGAATGCGGCCATCCTCTTCAATCATCTTGTATAGTTCTTTTGTCATCTCATTGTTATTCTAAGACTTCGTAACAAAGGAAAATGCAGCATACCTTAATACGAAAGCAGACGAGACCGAGTACAACACCACAAATAATTTCAAATCGGGGATCCGTTCTGATAAGTGACTCCAAATACTTAGCCATTCGAATGTGCTGTAAAAAAAGATGAGAAATAAATGAATATATGCGGTTATTTACCTGACGGATGTAACCTTGCAATCCACCTACACCGAATTTTCGAATCACGAACCAGAGTTTGATTGATCGAAATTTGCGTCCAAATGATAATTGCCAATTCTGGAAGGCAAAAAGGAAAAGTAAATAATAAAATAAGGAGGGCAGGTTGGCTTACGTCTAATCTTTGCATAGTTTACATCTTGTTATGTTTAATTTCTTTAAATTACCGAATTTGCGATTAAGTCCCCTTCCTGAGTATGCGTCTATTTCCAGAAAACACTTTAAAATATAATGAAGTTTAATTGGTAGATATTCACAGGAATTGTATGAATAGGTAAACCCTCTCAAAAAAGACCGCTGGAAGTCCGATTTCACCTTTCGTCTTCCGCATTATCAGTAATAACTCGGAATTTGGATGCACTACTCGTTCAAAACAATATTATGGCATTCCACCTGTGGATTTATAATAATTAGTTATGAAGTTACTCAAACAGAAAGACAAAGTGCCCACCTACCCGATAGTCAGGCATCTTGCCTACTTCATCGTATTTCAGGTATTGAGCATCGGTACTGAATGTACTTGTCACACTCTTGACGTCTCTATACCTAAGGTCATGAAAACAATCAAATTAAGTGCGCCTAGAGAGTTCAATTATTTTACCTTTTACAAATTCAGGTAGATATTTGTTTATATAATCACAATTTGGCCGACTTTTCGGCAGTTTTTGCCAAGTTAATCGCTCTCCACAACGAGAGAGAATCCTCCACAGCACGATGTACCTCTCGCTAAATACTTTATCAGAAAAATTAAACTGTCTATTGAAGCCATTTACAAATATTATCCTTTATAGGTGTATGCTTCACATTTTCTGGGGGTTAAATGATAGGCACGACTAGACTGCAGCTCCTGTATCCATAAAACTGAGTTTGGCTCGGTTCGTCAGGTGGATAGACCCCAATCTCATCCATTAGGATTTCTTTAATGTTAACCACAACATTGTGAAGAAACTATCTTACCACACGACAGAACAATCAAAGTTGGTTAGGAGCCACTTGTGAGGATTGAATGCGAAGGAAGATGCATACTAGAAAAGCAAGAAATGCATACACTGATACCTGAAATTACCAATAAGACTTTGTGATCGGATAGCGAAATTAAAAGTCGCATTTTGGTTAACTCTCCTACCTCAACTCCCCGGAGATAATGTCGAAGTTCCGGACAAATGAAGGCAGATCCTGCGTACGCGGCGTCTACGTGAAGCCACAGGCCATATTTCTCGCAGATTGGACCAATCTCTTCCAACCGATCAAAACTGCAACAGCTTGTTGTTCCCAATGTGGCAGCACACTAAAAGAAGACAGATGGTAAATAAAAGTAGGTGTTCACTCAAAATTACTGTAAAAAGATGGGCTTTTATTGCGGGGACTGAAGCGTAAAATTAATAGCATGATGTCCTCTAAATGATCCATTTCAACTTCCAATTGGATTACAGGCAATTTGAAACCCTATAAAAGGAGGAAAAGTGAATTTCGCATTGGTAAATAGCACAAAGAGTCGTATTCCTGTAAAATATGGCCTATTTAATCTCAAACGAATAGCAACACAAGAGACTTAAGCTGAAACGTATGGGTATGGGCGGAAACCACCCAAGAACAAGAAGTAACACCTAGTTACGTTAATACTCTCATAGATTTCAAAACAATTTAGAATAGAAAATGGACAGAATAGATATCATAGGCTAAATAAATAGACAAAAAACTTGAGGAGCTAGTTTTACATAGATGAGGTTCCCTTCAATCATTAGATTACAAAAAGCAGTCAAAAAGTGTGCTTCAAATAAGTGAAAGGTCAAGTGTTATTTGTAATTACAAAATTGCCAATTTTTGCACTTAAAAAAGACTGAAGGCTCCCAACTGATACTACAGAGTGGACTAGAGAATTCTAAACCCTCATGGATACAGGGCCATTAGCTTGTTTTGGCGAAGGCGTAATGTAATACTTGTTGTTTCAATGTTCCTTTCAGAGAGGAAGCAGGGATACGAATCGAATCTCGTGACGGTAGGGTCGACGTCCTGAAAGCCGGAGAGCGGTTACATGTCCACACCCCTCTAAACTCTGTACTATTTTTCCCCAGTTACTTGCCCTAATAAACATGTCAAAATCAAACCAACCTGGGTGTTCCAAGAGTATGAGGAACAGGGAAGAGGATACCTACAAGCCTCGTTCTACAGTAAATCTTCTTAACCTGGCGCAGCATCAAGATCAGCATTTGCAAAGTAGCTCCTTTCCCCAAAATGCGTAATCGCGTGAAGATTTTAATGGAGCACTCTAATCCCCCTTTAATGAGGCACGCTGTGACAAGGGGGCACATCGAGCTTAACTGAGAAAGCGATAGTATCTTCGTTGCAAAATAATAATCAATTTTATTTGCATAATAGTTTCTGTCTGAGAGACCTACACACACACGCACACTAGATGGCTGTTAGGAGGAATTCGTCAATGCCACTTTCCTTAATGTCCAATTTCCGGGCTCGTGTTAAAGTAGATGAAAGACATACGTAGAAAGGAACTTTTCCCGTGGCGATGTCTTCCACAATGGCTGATTCAAGTGTTTCTCCTGTGAGCTGGAACTTCTCGTTCACTGGAAGGCCCCGAAAAGGGAGAAGATTCAGGAGACCTGCTCTTTCAATGGAACAGTGCGCCTTGAATGGGAAGACTAAGCAATTACTTATTAGCGAGAGTGTAAATTAACGCATTCACTGGCTATATAATAAATTAATAAAAGAGGAATATTCGTTGTAATCATGACCATTTCTACGTTGACGATAAAGCAACTCTCTACAGCCTCATACACTTGATAACTTATTCTAAGGTAACTTGAACGTTGTGCACGTGAATGGAGGTCAATGCACTTGCCAGAACCGATCCGTAACAAACAAGTTTAGACATAGCCTTGTATTTTGTGGCTCCTGGGTGATCCGCAATGTACTTTTCAATCGCCTTGTTACGAGCTGCCATCATTGTCACAACGGCTTGCTCACTGCAGGTGGTCTAATGTGGAAAAAGTGGGAAAAATGGCAGAACCTATGGACACCGCTAAAATAAAAGAAGCTCGGCAACTACTTACTACAATGTAATTTAAAGATACGGTTAGATTACCATTAGATTAGCAAAGTAATGGGCGCGGTTTTGGCATAGAACATTACAATTGTTAAATGCATGTGATTGTTTACATGCATCAGTCTACCGGCTTGATGGGCTTTAGTGCGCTCGCCTGGATCAACTTCCTTTCATTTGGAACCTCCATAGCGGAAAGTAGTGGTTGAGCCTAAAGGAAGCGATTTGTGCTTCATCGTTTAATAAAATGAGTTAAACTGACAACCAAAGATGAAAGAAATTAGCTTCTCGTACTGTTGTTGCATAGAGCTAGGAGGAGATGGAGTATGCGACGGCAGACGCATTACGATAAGGAAGACCCCACTTCCTCAATTGTGAAGAATTATTGCTTAAGATACTTGATGGGGAGCAACTTTCAGTAATATTTAACACCTTGAGTGATGGAAGAATTCATTTACGTTTGCATAAACTGGGAAGGTGAAATCATGAAAGCTAGTAGGCAACTGGGTAATTACACACTATGCAGTGGATTACATGCCGAAAGACGGATTGGCTGACTGAGTGACAGACTTGGGATGAGAAATGGCTTTTGTGTCTTGGCACCTTTGTTAAGCAAACGCACACATCTTCAACTCACACTTCGATCATATTAAGTAAGAGTCGGAATGTGAGCGAAGCAAACTTCACCTGCCAAACCGCCATGTCAAGTCAGTCAGTCAATCAGTGGAGATAATTAAAATGCCATAATTCAAAAGCGATTGTAGTTAGGCATTGATTGTAGAAATAAGGAGGGGTAATTACCCCAATAACACCACCTCCACCACTGACGTTGTGAAGGTAGAAATCCGGAAGGCCGAGCATCTTAACCAGCCAATTGGTCATAACCACCTCAAGTTCCGTACTTACTGGAGAAGAAGCCTAAATAAGAAGAAGGTAATTCAGTCATACATCGGCATTGTTTTCTGTAAACAATAAAAAGAGAGATCAAAACGTTCCCACAGCCACAAATAACTTAAATTTGGACATAGTGGACCGTAGAGAAGTGCACTGCTCAAATGTACACATTCGGCTTTTTTACAACCAAATCACCCGTTTTACCTTTGGTTTGATAAATGCATTGCAGGCTTTAAATTGCTCACTCCTCTGGATTGTGGCTAGGTGGAGCTAGTCGTTTGGATCCCTCTAGAGCTGTCTCGTCAGAACTCCTGCTTTAAACTCTATAATTTTCTCGGAAATGACTGTACGAGGGGAAATTAAGCTCCGTGCTGAGAGCGTAACCACCAAAGGTGTGCAATTTCTCTTTTCTCCTTCTCTCTGGTAGCATTTGCGTCCAGTTTTTCGGATGTCAATTCAACCTTGTGAGACGGCTTTTATGCTAGCTACCCAGATATTGCATAATACGCTACGAGGGAAGCATTTACTCCTCCTCTCGTTTTATCCCTTATGAAAAGCAAGTTAAAGATTTTCTTTAGCACCGCTTATGCATGTCGAAAAGGGATCGACTTGTACGTGGTTAACTTCAGCAAAACCTCGATGATATATCCACTGACACCGTAGTAGTGACTTGTTTTTATATTTAAATCAATGCCTTCAGCTAACTTCTCTTAAAAATATAGGTTGTAAATTAGAGTTGGTAACTGACTTTGGACCATTTTTTGCACGGTTTCCCTTATTGGAAAATCGGCAACGAGAATAGTAATGTTGGCCTAAGCCCATTGAGTATTGCAAGCTGAGCAAAAGTAGTGAAAAAACTGATAAGCACAAAATACGGACCCACGTAAAACCGATTCCTCCGATGGCACTGCTGATGATATCTGCGCACACAGCTGGATAGGAATTTGCCATTGCAAAGTAGGCGTGGAAGTGTGGGTGGTTCCAATGGGTTACCTTGTTAAAATCATACAAAGTTTTAATAATCAGTTTTATTTTAAACTGAAAGTGAGCAGTGATTTGCTCGCAAATACATCTAGGTACAGTGTTCACGGTTATTGTGGTAAAAATAATATTTAAATTTATCGGAAGTCATTTTCCCTTATTTTAATTAAGTAAAAGTGATAAACGCAGCTTGTACAAAGGTTTGGCAATTATAGGCATTCTCATACACTTCAGGGTGCTTAACCCGAAAAAAGGATATTTGTTTGAACAAATTTGTGCCATGGAAAGTGTACGAGTCCACTTCCTGAAATCGCAGTGAATATTGACCTGATCAATGACAGCGTAAATAGTTTCAAAATTTAAACATAATAGGTATTATAATAAAGAAGAGAAAATCATCTACACCGGGTAGAAGCAGTCTATCCACATCCTTTAAGATGGTCTCCATCTTGATGCCTTCTTGGGGTGGATCTGCTGGAAGCTGGTGTACAAGGAATCCCGGTCGGACAATGGGAAAAGGTCGATGCAGCTCTACTCCCTTCAGGTAATTCACTGTTTTGTCAACGGCTGCTTTGCAGGAGGCTCGCATTTCTGAGAAGTAATTACTTGCCATTTCACGTCCAGCTGTTGATGTACAAATTTACTTTTGCATTAATACCCAAGTGTGCAGGCTATTCATTTTCAGATAGAAAGGAGTTTCGTAAAAGTCAAGAAGTGAGCCTAATTTTTTTTCTTTACAGACACAGACCTTTATCAAAGCTTCAATCGGGTCCATATTCCTGCCATTCGCCATTTGCTACAGTGGTACAGAAATCTGTGCCATTCTGGTGCAAAGAAGAGCGGGTTCATTGTGATTTTAAGTTTTCGGGATTGCTTAATGGCATCACTTGTGAATAAATACCTTCTCGCATGTAGGTTACCTTCATGGCAAAGTATTTAACTATTTAGTTTGGAGGGTTAAAGCATCATAATACGTAGCGCATTAGGAGTCGCCTACTATTTAGTCTCTTTTCAAGCCACATATTTTACCTGTCTCCCAGCTCTGACATTCATCTTCATACCCACAACACCATCGGGGTAGAGAGTAACCCCCGTAACGGAACTTACTAAATGTTTACACTTAATGGGAGCTAACAGCTGTCATAAGCGTCTACCATCAGTTTTCCACTCTACCATTTCCTGACTATTTATAACAAGATCAAATAAAGATTGAGCAAGATTTGATTTTTTAAATATCGGCCATAACAGTCTTATTAGTAAATATAAGATTGACTTACAAAATGGAGTCTTTCTATTGAATTTGCATGGATCACTATTGGACACTTGATTCTCCATGGCACATAAGCACTTGGCTCTACCGCTCTCCGTGGACTAGTGGCTTACCATCCACTGCATGGTTGCTGATATACTCACCTCACCGACGGTCTGGACCAATCACGTAGGCCTAATTAAGAAGTTAAGCCTCCATGTGCGGAGCAGTGAGCCTTCCAAAAGGCTGGGTAAGGAGAGTAAAAGGAGAAAGTAAATGAAAATGATTTTGGACTACAACAGATTCGTCGCACTGATGAAATCCAGTTGGATTTTAACCAACATCAAAAAGTCTTACTCGATAAATAAAATTATATTTCCTCAACTCAAAATTGCTAAAATCTGTTGCTTAAATCCGGTTAAAATTTGTAATAGATGTTGTGTTTTAAGCATGATTTAATGGAATCAAAGGGATAAAGTGGATAGGAAACGGCTGGCACATATGCGTGACGCTTGTAGCATAAATGCTACAACAACAACCTGGATTTATTGTAAACGCTTCCCACTACGCGACACTCTACCCAAAATATAACGCTAAACATTCAGAAGGTATGCTTCCTCTTTTTAATCAGTTAAACGGGTAAACTGTGATTAGACTCCAGTAAAATGAACCAAGACTGCGATTTTTCGAATAGATACTGAAGTGAGTAGTGTGCATTATTTGTGGTGGGAAACTCCTCTTGAAATGAAAGGCCATTTGATTCTCTTCAACTGCAACCGATTCTCCACACCTAAGTGAAATCGCCACAATTAGGCGTAACCGTTAATGTTTGTCCTGAGGACATCTAAGTAAGCGACAGCACCATTTTGCGATTTGGCAGGAAGTTTTTGAGGATCTATTATCGCTTATCACCGATGTTTACATAAGATGGTGAGAAAACAAATTAGTTCCATGCAATTCAAGCCCCGGAGAAGTATTAATGATTTAAAAATATCGCTTTGCAGCCGTATAGCTTGCACATACATAATTCTTGTTGTCTTTGGACTGAAATGGATCTCTCAATGCACAGTGCTGCGGTTTCATAATTTCTTCAGTCAAATTACCAAATCTCCTTTCATTGTTAAACAGCATTCCTGACGCTTTAATCGGAAGAACTTGCTGGCAATTTATTAGGGTTTTGCGCCTTAACTAGGCCATATGAAATAATGATGGTAATTCAAGATGCATTTTAGAAAAATTTATCAATGTAGCGGTTCTGCTGTCAACGAAAAATTAGTAGCAAGGTCTCGTTTCAAGGGTGTTTAAAAAACAGTCACTACTGATCCCGTTTACATTTCCAAGGATGTCTCAAACAGCAATTTGTAGAGGCAATTATAAACGCCGGTGTCATCCCTGCACAGGAGTAAAAATTAAACCTGAGAGAAAAAAGCGCCAAATAATTACATGTTCCTGACAAGTGTCTGCAACCAACTTTAATTTAACAAAACTATTTCGAGGGAAACCGTAATGCTACTGATTAAAAAACAGTAGAACATGACCGGTCGCAAAGGCAAAAAACCTCAAACACTTCAACTGAACCCAAACCGCTGAATGGCTGCAATTTGTAAAATCTTTTATTCAAAAATTGTAAACCAACAGTAGAGGTATGAAAAGATGAAATAATTTGGCGCAGACCAATTCTGGCGGAGGAAAAAGGCGGAAAATGACCGAATTTTGACCGTCAAACGCATTAATTTGTTCTGACAAACTTGACTTCTCCTTAGCATCAGGTTTACATATTTATCTGGACAGCAAAACCAATTCATTAGATCATAATCTCTCCATTGAAGTGGGCAAATTTAGACAAAGCATAGATGATTCCTCTGCCCCAAACTAGGGTAGATAAGGCACATACACACATGGAAGAAGTGTCACAATGAGCAAAAGTTATGGGAGGGGTGAGCAGGCGAGAGGAAGAAGTGGTGGATGTTGTTAGAAGGAATCCGAGTCATCACCCTCATCTTCGGAAAGATATTGTCGTCGCTGTGAGAGTAGTTTATTCAATGCGTCACTCAATGACGCCTCCAAATTGCCTCGATTGTTGTTCACTGATGGAAGTGGCGATGACTCTGCCTCCGTCTCAGCCTGGAAAAGTGAAACAGTGCAGACCATTTCAAGCTCATTGACAGCTGCTCAAACAACACTCCTCGAAAATTAAGTTAAGGGTGTAGTCACTGGTGTTAGCGATGACAGTAATGCACTGACTCCCAGAACCACCACTAAACTAAGAGCACACCCTATAAGATTGCTAATACGCTTTGCTGAAGCAACGGTATTGACGAGAATTAGACCAAATCCTCCATCAATAGCTTCAAAAGCTGCGACAAGACTTCCTGTTTTCTCCCACGAGGCGCCTCATCAAGGGAGACATATATAACCAGACAATCGGGACTAGTAAAGAACACAGTTTGTCGAGAGAGCGAAGTATGATTGACTAGTGAATGCGCAGTGACAAAGTTTTGCACTCAACGCATGAAAAGAAGTCGGTCACGTGGGGACTTTACCGTGAACTTTGAAATCCTACGTCTACATCATATCCACTCACCAACACAACTTACAATCACGACAAGATTGCCACGTCCTGGAAACCGCCAAGACATCATTTCACCACAATTCTACCTTCGTGCCCCGTTTCACTAACAGACTTCTGCATTGCTGGCTGGGTTGCTGGCCGAAAAATGTCGAGTATGCCTCCTGACAATGTTCATACAAGTCTGACATGCAGTGACTCAAGGGAACCAGGTAAATGACATTCAGCTGGAGTTGTCCAGACAACCTTGCCTACCAGTTTGTACAGTACCATTAAACTATGCACTTGAAGCACATCTAAATACTTGTTTGGACATTTCAATTTCGCGACCACAACGTCGGGGATAATGTCAACTGCATTTCCAATTTACGATCCTGCTGTCTCAAAGTGACAGCGCATTATATACTAAGCCATTTAACTGGAATTTCAGTAGAACTCATTTTGATATATCGTCAAGACATCTGCTATGTGGCTAATTTCATCTCATAGCAAGCGAAGGTGCCAGAATCGATGTCAATCTGTCTTGAAATGTAAATATCCTTATAATAAGGGACAAGAAAACCAAACGCGGTTGCAAATCACAGCTATCTTTTTTATTAAGTCCCATTCGAACACAATCGTGCAGCAAAATTGCTTTATCTTGATATACTGTGGTGGCAATCCAAGGGTATACCGTCATGATAGAGGTAAAGGAATCTCCGCGAAGAAAAAAATGCAATATTTTGAGGGATTTAGAAGTAACACGGGAATTCGGCTAAGCGTTCCAGCCTAACCATGCTTAAGTCTCACTCTTGGTAATTGCAAATCAAGGAAGCAAGAGGTGAGAGAACCCACCTATATCATTTACGCTTATGGTAATTTAAGTAGCACCTCAAAATTAGTTAAAAACTCACGATTTTAAGTTTTCCTTTATTGAAAGACTTAATCGCGTCCGTGATTGACAAAGGAATGACGGTGGTGGGTTTCAATGCACCACTGCCACCACCAGAGGAAACGGTTGTCGGTCCGGAAG
>CABFON010000148.1:0-14751 GCA_900683695.1 Echinococcus oligarthrus
CCTCTGTGCTTCGCCGCACCAATCGGGCGGCAGTGACGTCGGTCGATGGGATGAAAAAGGCATCTGCGACTTGCGTGTAGTTTTTTTGCCTCAACTTGGGTTTTTAAAAGTATCTTCCCTGTCGGCAACACTGATTTAGACACCAGGATGAAGATCTGTATGCACATGACTTAGTGCACAAAGGTACGTAAAAAGTATTTATAATGCATAAAAACCAATACAAGAGGACACCACCAACATAATGAGGCAAATATGAGTGGAAAATATTAGAAAACCCAATGATGCGGCAAATGTGAGAATATCTCTTTGTGACACGGTTCGCAGGTAGCCCACAGGAGTTGACAGGAAAGTCGATTGAAGTGAAGTAGTCACACAAGGAAACCATCACAGCATGCAGTGACAATAAGGTGTGTGCATGCGATACTCGAAAGACCACTCAGAATAATGAGATTATCCCAAAGACGTACAGAACGGGTTGCATGCCTTGCAGGTTGGAGACAAGAAACCAGTAAATACCAACGAACACTTTGCATTAGCACCGAGTTCATAATTAGACAGGATTGAGAACCTTGAGACATGGGGCCTGCATCACACACGGGAGAAATGCTATAAAAATCAAGTAAAGAGCTCGAGAGATAACTAAGACCACTGGACCTGTGTGTTTCTGACGTAGAATAATACATCACGTTTAATTCAGTAAAACGACCAAATATATACACAATTAGGGGTAATATATACAAAAGGCCTAGACACGTGAGCATGCGTATTGTGACCGAGATCACATGATAGGGAGAAAGTCAGTGTTTGTGTTTGTGGATTGTTATTGCAACTAGAACAGTCAGTGACCGCATAATGCGATCTAAGGCGAGGAGAACAACTAGGGTGGCCTAGAGCAACTGGATCAATTAACAAAGTTCCAATGGACGTAAAATGGTAAATGATGAATACTAACACAAGAGGAATCAGCAATCCTTTTAGCCAGTGAAGGGGCGAAGGGTGATATTTAGCCAAGGAACTCCAAGTGATAATTGGAGTCACTAGTTCCATAAATCTAATATTATAACTAAATACTATTGCAGAAATAAAAATTTCAAACAGATTTACTTGAGGTATAAAGTGGAGTCAGCAAACTTCATGACGGCAATGATGTGGGTAGCGAGCTTGAAAATAAAGTAGAATGCAAAGGCTAGTCAGCCAGAAATGTGCAGAACCAAACGGGGAATTAACTATGTATACCGAATAATCAGGTTCCCTTAAAATGACATCATTGATGAAAGCATCGAGATTAAAACAAAAAGTGGAGTATGTAGAAGGGAGGATTAGAATCCGGTTTACATACGTCACAAGCTCAAAGTCACACAGGCAACTGAAACTTGTCAGCAAGCTTTCGACAGACGATGCGTAAGGCATTGGTCAAAAAATCCCCAAATTTTTCAGATTTCCTACTGGAATAAGGTAGAGACACGCCAAAACAAAATAGCTAGAATTCACGATAGTGTGCGTTACCTGAGTTTGGTTCAATAAGTACCTAATTTTAAGGATAATACCCTGGAAATAAAGGGAGAACCAAAATAGTCAATCCGATAATGACGAGATAGCACTGCTTCCAGTCAGATGGTTGACAGGCTTCTACGAGAAAAACGGTGCGCAAAAGCACAGTGGTATATGAACGAAGGCAGCAAAAGAAATTGCTTGAACGAAACGATTTTGAAACTCAAAATAATCAGACGCCCATTCGTGATCAAAGAGATTGAGATTCATTACTGTTTAGAAATTAACCAATAAATGTGCAGAATTAACGTAAAGAAATAGAATTTAAAAACAAGGGAACAGCTTACTTGGGTTTTCTATTCGCCGATAGTGATAGGGATTGATGCACACCTCATCCCGCTTGGCTTGAAACGAGTACCGACAGTTCTCCACTGGTCGTAATTCGTGTTGAGTGTGGAGGTCTGGCCAACGCCAGAGCTGACAGTAGAATACGTGAGGTAGACCCTTTTTCTGTGCCACCTAAACAAAAGACCAATGCACCACTTGAAATCGTGTTTTCAGCTGTTTACCGACTAAGCGGAGTGGTACTACTTTGGTCAGGCTACCTAGACAGCCATTTCCGACTAATTTGGGGTGGATTATTTCACAAGTTTACTAATAGCACTTTTAAAATAAGCATTTTTTCATTCAAATTGAATTTTAAACAGTTCATGCCAAAATATCTACGGTGATACTATTCTCACAGTCCGTGAAAATAATATGCCTCTGAGTTAGAGAAAATTGATTGACGATATGCGATGGATGTTGCGAAGATGAGATCACATTGGTTATTTACTCCAGTTACCGTCAAGATAGCTCCAATCTGGGAATGCTATAAAGCAATCAATCTACTTTGTGATCTATGCTGTACAGAACTAGATACAATAAATTTCTTGTGGTAATTTTGTAGGCGCGATGCCTTGTGCCCTTCTGGCACCCAATTAGGGGTTAGGGGAAGGAGTAGGGGTGGAGATGGGGAAAAATACGAGCATGCGTGCAACTGTCTGGCGTCTGTGCCCAAGCGCAGAAAGTTACAATATTAGGCCAGACACGCAGGCAGAGGGCTAGGCATCGTATCAGCGCGAGGGTGGGAAACCAACATAGCTTTAACCAGTCTTCCGCCTTATTAGGGGATTTATGAGTTCTCCATTCAAAATTCATGACATACCTGTACTAAATACGTCCACTTGATGAGCAAACTCAAACACTGTTAAGCAATTTAGTTAGAATTCTAATAATGGAGTAGAAAAGACATTGCATAAACGATATAAGGGTATATTCATAACCAAACAAAGGACAATGTCCGAGGAGTTCAGGGGAAGTTTCCAAACGTCACCAATACGGTTAGTTTTCTAAAACGGGTTATGCAGATGACATGGGAGAGACAAGGTCAGTTGTTTAGTGAAGCCCTTATGATAAAATACTATCTCGTGTGGTGAGCAAACCGAAGGTAGGAACCTGCACATGATGGTGATGGTACTTACCGGAACCATACTGAGGACTACGTCAGGACTACTTTACTTCTACTATTTTTAAGAGGCATATAGAGCACTAACAACATGTGAAATCGAACCAGTGCTCCAATAAAAATCATACTACGTAAAGCTCAGCTGCCTACAGGACAGTTTATAAAATTTTATTCGAGAATTGGAGGCAATGACTCGTGTAGTGCATTGGTAAGACGGTAAAACATGCATCTACCGAAGTTTCTGATTCATCATTCAGCTTAAACTCATCCCAACTGAAAAGCTTAAAACACTGGTGAAAGCTAAACCATATGAACGACCAGAAACGTTTCAATAGAGTAAATAATCAAATGTCAGCTGTAGATAGTTCAAATAATTACCAGAGAAGAGCAGAAAGAAGTGATGCGACTAAAACGTTACCTGAAGACGTCCATCTAGGGATCGAGGGATGGTAACACAGCGAGTTAAACTATCCTGGTTAACAATAGCCCGTTCCAACTCATCCAACTGATTGCCTTTCTTTAGCCTTTTGACGAGAGATTTTACCGCCTTTTCCTTCCACTTCTCCTCCTTATCAGAGCCTTCCTTTATGTAGCTGATGAGGCGCTTAACCACAGGCAAGGGAGTCACGAAAAGACTCATTATTCTAAATGTAAGACCTTGCAATTATAAAAAAGAAAAGTTAGCAAAACTACCGAGTCGACAAAGAGATACCCTCGGTCTCTAAATTAAATCCGTTCTTTAATACATGCGACATTAACGTAGCGGTAAAACCACCTATTAGTGTGAATAGAAGCACACTATATCGTCAAAGATCGGACAATAATAAAAGGACTGATAATCGGATTTGGAATTAATCCTTTGATGTGCAAGCCGTGGCATATACACCACTAAAAGCACTTGTAGCGGATCAACTCTCACTAAAAAATGTCTTTCCATTTGTTATAAGATTAAATAAACGCAAGTGTTAGAGGCTATCCATGGAAATGCAAATTGGTCGGTATGTCGCAAACAAAACACTCGGGCTATAGCTTATTATTACATAAAATAACGACTCAAGGCACACTGTTGCGCTCTAAACAAAGCAAATAATTAGCAGCAAAAACCCATACAGAAAAGTAGTAGAAAGAACGCATAATTAAAACACTTCACTTGACCCTTCACCAACCTTGGTAGAGGAGCCTTGAACCGTACCAATCAGTCACAGCATTTCATTTCGTATTACAAGAGACCTTAGTTGTTTGCTGCAAAAAAAGCGTGCATTTTTGGCCATTCAAATGTTTTATTTGAAGCAATGTGTGCGTAAAAAATAAAAAAAAGTTGCACTAATCTTTAAAATTATTTAGGACAAATAAAACATTAAATATATAATTAAATGTTGTGGCGCATTACAAAATCCTAAACATTATCAACTTAGGAACTGTCCAAATTAAAGAAGGTAAATGTAGGTGCAGCGCGTCAACTTAAACTTGTTCTAAAAGTGCGCTTCTGATTCATTTGATTACCAAACACAGTTGAATACCATGCTGCAAAATTCGGGTTTATTTTTCTAAACCATGACAGGCATACAAACGTCTTGCAATTTACTGGTGCCATTTATGATTTATTTTGTGTAACTCTAAAGAAAAGTGCTGATTTGTGCTATCAGTGGTGACAATGTCCATTCTTTTAAACCACTGTAATACAATGGGCCATGCCAGCAGCCCTAATATCCTCTTTACACCGAATATATATATTATCCAAGCATTGTCTTCTTTTGATTAAGGGAAGTCTCAGGGCGCTACGCCTCTACCTCGGAGTAGTTCAGACTGCTTCTCTCATATGGTAACATCTTCACATCTGGCTTAATTTTTCCTTTTTGGACGTTTTCAATAGCGATAAATTCCATTTTCCAGTTAGTGGTTTTCAATAGCCAATTACCAAAATTTTTAGTTCCAATTCTCAAATCCTAATCTAATAAGAATTACAAACTTCCTACCTCAACTAACTCACACCTCTATTGTAAACCTTTATTGCAGGTGCTCCAAGGAATTCGAAAATACAATAAATTTCATTTAACTTACATCATTGGGTGAAAAACCTCCACTTGCTAATGACAAGCGCTTGTTTCTATCGGTTTTCATATATGCATCCACCATACGGAGTTTTAAAAACGTATAATTGTAGTGCATATAAGTTCTGGAAAGCGATGTTACACAATAACCTTTTTTAGGAAATATGTCTTGGTAAAGGAGAATGGGATTCGGCGTTTTAAACATCGATAGCACGTTATTCGTAACTATGGACATGGCACAAAGCGTCACAATACTAACCAGCGGGGTGGACTGGAAACATTCGAATTACACAAGTCCGACAGACAGCTTACAAATTTAAGATGGTAAGCTAAAGCTACCGCTCAAATGTTTTGAGCAGTTGTAATGGGCCTTCATTCATTTAAGATGGACAGACAAATTGGAGGAGCACATGCTTTAATAGGGTAGCCATAAATGGAGGGGTAATGATATCATGATAAAGACAATTTCATCCTCGGGAGCTGGTGGTTTCCAATCAGTCACAAAGTTTGTATTTCTTATAGCGCATAAAGGGCTTCTTAGTTTCTCTTCCACTTTAACTTCGCCAGGCGGGCTGGCCTCCAGGTCGTGCCAGAAGCCTTTAGAACAAAGCATATCGATAATGTATATTCTGTCCGAGTATTATGTCTTCTTTCACCATCAAATAAATCTCCAAAACCACATTACTGTCCACATCTTGCCTAAAATAACATTCAAACTAACACATGTCGTATGGTGACATTATTGGGAAAGTGATTCGGCAAAAACAACTCAGCATGACGATATTAAATAAAATAGAGATCAAAAGAAATGGTCTTAATGCAATGTGATAGTGGTTTATCCCTCGGCATTGGTGAGACGCAACTATGTACTTTGAATTAGCCCCCTTGTACCTCGTTGGGTGGGCTGGCCTTTTGGGCCATGCCAATAGCCCAGACACATTCTCTGCGCTGAAAGTATATTCTGCCCGAGTATTGTGCCTTCCTTCGTCTTCAGGAAGTCTTAAAATTCATCAGCTTTACCAGCTATGACATGCTACTCGCGTTGTTGAAGCCCTGTGGAAATAATAAATGACATGTGATTGGGCAAATATCTATATGCATTTCTCACTCTACCTAAAACTAAAGATCCCAAAATGATGCAAACAAAATAAGTAATACAATCTTCCACCAAAGTCTCATTATGATACCTTTGGTGTTCAAAGGTTTAGTTGAATTTAGACGTAATATTTTAGGTCCTTGCAACCCAATAAATTGTTCAAATTTAAAGTCAGAATTTAGCTTGGTCATCAATCAAAACAATTTTAGAGTGTTAAGAATGTCTTCACGAAAAGGTTGGACTAATAGTTTGATATTCCTTTAGTAAAAGTGCATTACAGAAGCATACCAACTAGCCTAGCTCTTCCGTCTCCCTGGCCTGAGCACTTATAGTCCTCGTAGGCAAAAATTAGCGGGGCTTTTACCGCGGAATTATTATAGATCTGCTTTTACTTCGAAATTTTCAGTTTATTACTATGATTGGTAGAAATCCAGACCTATTTTCGGCCTTTCAAACAAGTGTGGAGGATGCTTGGGAAGCGGATGATGAGGAGTTTCTCTCACTTATTTCAAAGACAGGTATATGGGGTTACGTTAATTACGTGTGTATTAGTCGCTGCCAAAACAGCTAAAGAGGTTATGCAAAGGCATTCCAGTGAATCTCAAATGGTAAACATCTTCGTGGAGATTTGCCTTTTTATTTTCCTTTTTTACATTATTGAACAAGTGCGCAGGTGCTTGGAATCGCTCCCCTCCTTATTGCTGCCCTTTCTTTGGATTTTATAACCTTCCAGGTTCTTCCAATTTTCCTTTTTTGAGTGCTCTCATTCATCGTAAGCGGCATTCATTTTTAGTCTCAAAATCATAAGGGATCTATCCGTACCTCTGGAAAATTAGCTCCCGGTCGTGGTGTACGTCTTGATGTCAATACAGAATCTTCTTTGTCACTAGCGCAGCCAACGGTAGAACGGCGCATTGAACAATTTCAGGCGCTCATAAATTCGCCTTTTACTGACTTGGGTTCGTTTTTACCCACTTTTGTTGGGAAGTATAATAAGCATCAGCTTGAGACATGTTTCAGGTTTTTATAGGTGCTCTACGCAAACAGTCATGGTCCGGTATCCCACAAGCCCTGCGCTTTGTTACCTGGAAACTCCTATGCGTACGCTCTCCGTCTAACCGACTTGTTCTTTATTTTTCCTAAACTTATTTGTCTTTGTTTATTAAGGACTATCTGCCTGCTTCCTATGAAAGACGTATCACGACACTTAAGAAGAAGCGCAAACAGTATATAGATCTGAATTCACAGTTTTTCAATCTTCGCAACGGTCACGACGGTGCTGAGATATTTAAGCAGGTACAAAAAGATCTAGTTCGCATGTCAATGCTGCAGAACCGGAAAGATATTTTTGAGGTAAGTCTCCTATCAAGGTCTTGAAAAAAGTGATATTCGGTATCCGCGTTTTTCGGTTTCTCTTACTAATGATAGTAGACGTGATTAAATAGTTTTGGTCATTGTGACTTATCTAATTACCTTTTCGCTTTATTCAGTCATTTCACTTTTTTGGGGACTATTATTTTTTGGCAGATGCGTGTTATTTTTTAGCTGTTTGAGCGAGTGCTGTTTAATTGGTCTGTAAGACATCCGGGGAGTGGGTACGTCCAAGGCATAAACGACCTGCTCACACCATTCATGGTTGTCTTTCTCTCCGAATACACAAAAACTGGTGCGTTTTGCCATGCAATTTTATCTAGTTTCTAGTTAGAACTTTTATTTCAATGAATTTGGTCAATAGATTGCCTAAAGTGTTTGAAAATGTGGGAAAAAATTAGTCAAAATTTCAGTAGCAGCCCAGCAGTATGACATGCACAATAAACTTTTGTATGGTAAATAAATCTAGTGTTTCTAAAAATACCATATTGTATTTTAACTGTATGGTAGTGTTTTCTGGCCAAGGTTCCATTCACTGTTCTTAAAACGTGGGTATTTTTATATTACTTTTAACTTTTGCAAGGAAGGGCTCATGCAATTGGCGGATACTTTGAAAGCTTTAACGCTCTACTAAAACCATAATACAGGAATGTGAATTTCGGTTATTGCCAAAAAAGTCCTGTTTCCATTTATCAGGTTGCCTTTTTATTTTGTAATTCTTTTGAAGAGATGAATCCCTCTGGCGAATTGAAGTTATCGGCACCAATCACGGCTGAGCAATTGCAGGATTTAGAAGCTGATGTCTTTTGGTGCGTATCAAGGTTGCTAGACACGATTCAGGACAACTATACATTTGCACAGCCCGGTATTCAGAATAACATAAACAAATTGAGCAGTCTTATCGAGCGTCTCGACAACGAGTTGCATCGCCATCTAATGAAGTATAAAGTAGAGTATTTGCAATTCGCCTTCCGGTGGATGAACAATCTCCTCATTCGAGAATTGCCGCTGCGTTGTATTATTCGTTTGTGGGATACATACATGGTATGCATCCCGTACCTACGCTGAAATAGTTGTCTGCAACTAAGGGTATCTGTTTTACATTTATTGACTGCCTGCGTGCACCAGTACTTGTGTTTCGGTCGTTTAAACTTCATGCTAAAAGTATGTCTGGCAGTAATTTATTCAGTTTTAACTCCAATTCACATAGTGTATCGATGGTTACTTAATGCGTGTGAGTAAAAATGGTAACTTAATATAATATTTTGCGTCTTCGCGATTTCTGTTTGTAAAATGAATGAGCATATGATGTATTTGTATTGGATAGGTTTACGAATAGCTTTCTAGCAGCGTTGATATCCTGCATCTCGCAACTAGCATTATTTCAGATTTCTCCCTACTTCGAAACATTCGTTTTAGTCGGAATAATTTTGACACCAATAATCTACTTTCTGTATTATTGTTTTTTTAGGCTGAACCAGATGGCTTCTCACAATTCCATGTTTATGTGTGCGCTGCCTTTCTTTTGCGATTCAAAGACAGTTTGATGCGCCAGAATGACTTCCATAGCCTTTTAGTGTACCTTCAAGCGCTTCCCACACACCGCTGGACAAACGACGACATTGAAATGGTGCTTGCGCAAGCATTTCAGTATAAGAGCCTGTTTTCTCAAGCACCTAAACACTTGGATTACCGAAGGAGTGAAATCCTGTAGTAAATAAGTACTTCTTTGTCTTAATGTTTCTTGACTTCCATAGTCTTTCAGACTAAAATAAACTACTTTTATTTACTTGATTTCAACCTTACCAGAAGTGTAAATAAATGTGAATGATCGTCCAGTGCCTTTTACCTGCGTTTTTCCTCGCAAAATGTTTAGTTACAAAGATCCAAGCTCGATCTTGCCTATGATCATAAGAAACTCATCTTTTACTAATAGTGCAGTTTTGTCTGGCAAGTAGTGCGACTTTGAAAAGGCCCGTCCCCGACAACAATTCACTTGTATTTTAGCCATTAAAGTACTATGAGTTAATTATAGTTAGTTCCTCTTGTTCCGTGGCTTCTGACAAATTATTCAGCAGTCGACCCACATACTTCGAGAACGCTTCCCTCAAGGAGTCACCATGACTTGGAAGCCGGGACTTGATGATGGCGAGATTACTAAGTTTTTGAGCTAAAGCGGGTTAGCTTGAATACCACACCTACAAAGTTCCACGTTGTTTTTGTCAATTGTTTGTGGTAGGGCATGTTGCATCAAACAGCAGTTAGAGTCTCTCACTAATGACTGCGAAACGGCAGTTTTGTACCTTTCATGCACTTTTGTATGTTCGTCTTACCATTCATCCAACTCATTAGCATGGTCTGGCTGATCAGCGTTATACACCAAAACAACACCGTGTGCTCCCTTAAAAATCACTGGCCAGCAATTCTGGTAGCGTTTACTTCCACTGGTATCCCACAACTGGAGCTCGACTTTAGTCATTTTCGAGTCGTGTTTAGCCATTAGATCATATTCTAGTATCCGGACCCCTTTGGTGGGTCGATATTCATTATTGCCCTGTTCGACAGCATCTGATAAGAAGCTCGTAATATAGGATTTCCCTGACTGATGGGGGTTCTTAATAAAGTTAGGAGCTTACAGCCACTGGTCCTAAGAAAACTAACTTCAGGCTGTTCATGGGTTTTCGTGGGCTAGTGCGCAAGCAAAGTCCAGGGCTCCATGATAACGAAGGTCATTGGCAGTGGCATACTCACTATTGTTCATTACCGAATTTGCATGCTCGTATTAGTGATTGAACTTAAAACAACAATCAATAGAGTATCTCCTTGTGAAAGAGCGAAAGTAAAAAGACAACGAAAATTCAAGAGGCGATTCTTTACTCTTACACAGCAATTTATAATGGGTTCAAATGATAATGCAATTCTTTGTAGTACTTTTCGATAAAAACACTGGCTTTTTGCTTAACTCGCTATTTTAATAAGTGATCTTCTAAGTATTCATAGCTTTTGAGGTATCAAATAATGCCCTGGCTAGTTTACTTGTAATTATTCACCGAAATGATTTATTTTCGGTAATTCTTTAATTGCATGTGGCTATGAAGAATCCTGTTTTCCACCCGAACGAAAGACCTCTGCATGATCGTTTCGCTGTGCAGTAGTTACATTAAGCTCATGTTACTCACCCCTGTGATGCCTACTTGTTTGGAGTGTTTTTCTAGAAGAGAACAATGTACCTATGTAAGTATTTACTGCGTGAAAGCAGAACGCGTAGAGCCGATGTGGTCGTGACTACCTCTAATCATAGTGTTCAACTTCTGACATGGATATTATAACAGCACTTCTTCCGTTTACCCTGCAGTTAGCATATCACAGATGTGCTCATTAGGTGTGGGAAGTTGCAGGCTCCAGACGAGACAAATGTTCAAAATGTGATGGCTTTGGTCGTTGCTCTGTTTGGTACATTTTATATTATGCGCCACTTCCCACAAGTTGCTTCTAAGTTGGCACTTTCAATATATTTAGAGAGAATAACGAAGTGGATATTAAGCAGTAGACCTAATTGCCCACTATGTGGTGTTGGCACTGTAATAGTTTCTACCACCACTTCCATGCCCTTGGATCAGGAAGAGAAAGGTACCTTGTACTGTGTAATATGTCTTTGAAATAATAAGAATTAAATGGGGAGATAAAGCTTTATCCTCTCCACTGGGGTTGATGGCACCTTCTCAGGAACAAGGTTTATCCAATGTGCTCACTGATTTCCCAAAAAGATCTAATTTGAGCAAAAACGTAGTACAGCACAACAGTGGGGTATTAGAAATACCATTCTTATTTCGTAACTTTTGGTCATCTGTAAAGGAAGGCAATAAAGCACCGGATCTCCTCATTACTGCCTGATAACACGGTGAAGTAGACAGTCTGTCATTGATATTTCAAAACCTCGATGAAGTAATCAAATACAATGTCTAAATAGCTTATATTCGAAACACGGTAAATGCCTTTGGATGTTTATTTTGGTTGATTCAAATTAAGAAGAATCCCACCTGTAGACAATTTATGCCTCAGACAGTGCCATAACTTTTCTCTTTTTCATCTATGATACCTCGCCCTTTACATTCGCATGATGAAAACACGTTCGAACTAATGTTAGCATATTTCCACCATTTCTGAGTGGTCGATGTCATGCTATTCTGGAATGAGGTCAATTCTTTTTTGCATTGTTCCATCCAACCGCTAATAATTTGTGCTTTGGTCGGTGTTTGAACTTACCCATCGAATCACCTGGAATGTAGTAGTGTTTGGAGAAGAACTGCCTGTTTCAAACACTAAAACTTCAATCCCACCATTAGTCCAAATGACAGACTCCAAATGTTGTGCGTGTTTGGATCTGCATGAGCAGTAATCAGTCCATTTTGATGGGAAACTTAGCCCCTGATTCAGAACAGGGAAATATGAAGCCTCTTTTGCACCCACAAAATTTTTTTTGTTATTGATACAGGCACACTTGATGAGGTTGGACATGCCCGTAGCTTTGCGCCTGAGCATTTGTTATTGAAAGGGATATTAAAAACATGTGCTAAATAATTTTCCTGGACTTTGTCAATCAGTAGCACCAAATATTTTTTCTTCCATTGTTTAGCTAATGAAGAAATTCACTCCTGCTATTGTGCGTTGGAACAAATTTTCTTCATGCCTCTTTTGTCCAGGTGTAGTGATCCAGGCCTACCAATCTGCGTTTATTAAACGGCGAGTTTTATTTACTTGGACAAGCGGACATCCGACGGCAGAATCATTGAGTCGCATTTTGTGATGCATGCACACAAACATTGCAGGATATGGAAGTGGCGCGACAGGCTAAATAGGGTCACATTGAATCCATCCGAGGCCTAACGCAAATTGCACCCTCAACGAATTATTTGTCGCCCGCCCTCGCTCTGGCGATGACGCCACACACCCTCGCATAGGCATGCCTAAACAATTGTAAGCGATCTGATCAAACCAAATTTCACAAATTAGAAGGGTCACATGCAGATGATATTCACGTGGATGGTCGCAACGCTTAGCTAGCTAGACTTTCGATACCCCGAGTGACGTCAGATTGTTATTGAGATTTAATGCGAGATCTTACATTGAATGGCCAAGGGTTAAAAACTGTTAAGTTTAATTACAAGTAGCGAGCCAAAGGCCTGTGCTGTTACAAAATCTGCTGCAGTGCACAAACCGCACTCGGCACAGCGCGACCCTGCCATCATCCGTGAACGGCGCCAGTTAGGCCAACACATGCAATCCAGTTGCCCGAACACACACCAAATCAAATCACAGAAGTAATCCTGCAAGTGATCAACACCCGGAACCAGTTACATTTCGTCATAACCATAGTTCGTCAATCCAATCTTCCGATGCTCACTTATCAGACCTTTAAACCGCCGCATAACCAAACCACAGAGGAACCACTGATGTGACAGAAACTAGAGGTCCGGCGTTTCGTCACTTTTTAATTCTAGAGAAGACTCGTTCAGACAAAGCTTACAAAGCCCGCCTTCACATTAGAGAGATAAACTTACAACCTCAGTTCCCTCTTTTCGTATTCATAAAAGTGAACGGAAAACGAAACCGGTGAATGAAAGTACATAGAAGTTCCAAAACTGAGTTTGAGAGAGGAGCGGGTCCAGTAAATTGAAGTGGCAAGCGAATTTATAAAGCAGCAAAATGCGATGAGAGAACGCGAACGGGGATGGCAGGAAGGGAGAAATCGAACCGGTCGATCACCAAGAGCAGACTAAACAGATTGTAATGAGCAAGAATGAGTGTTGGTACTCTATGTTCTGGCGTTGCGAAGACGAACTTCGTCTGGCTTGGGGTTCCTAAAATGAGCAAGCAAGTGTCAAAGAAAATCCAGGATGGTTCATTAAAAGTGCAAATCGACTATGGCGCCTTTCGAGCTAAGGCACGACGCAACAGGTTACACCATGCTATGAGAATATTGGTACTGAGAGCCACAAAATTAGAATTTATGCTGAACGACTGCAGGCATAAAACAAGGCGTGAGGAAGTGGGAGATTTAGCCCAGCTCACTTTTCGACAGCGTTGCTATTGGGTGAGGCGGTGTCGGGATTACCAGTGGCTTCAGGAGAAGCGGGCTTCTTGCGTATCTGGTGGCGTTCGTAGAGAAGGATGGCTGCGACCAAAACTGTCACCTCAACCACTATTCCAATGAAGGGCCATAGAGCCGCCCATCGGTCTGCGAAATAAAATGTATATGCATTCGGAAAAGATGAGATCAGCGAATAAAAATGTGCAAAGTTAGTAGGCCAAATTATAGAGCTGGGTATAAATGATTCCTACGCACAGTCTTAAGTCTACTACTAAGAAAGATAATTAAATGTGAAGAAGTGGCTGAGCAAACAATTAGTTTGTATAGTACAAAAGAAACATAGGAGAGTAATACGAATCGCGACATTCATCAAGATAAAACACTAGAAATGCATACCACCAGAAGGACCTTGTAATCAAGTAGTGAATTATGATGAAGCAAAATACGATTAGCCACACCGGCTTGGTTTCAAAAAAGGGAGAATCCGAGAATGGACGTAGGTAAGCGTGTATTTACTCCATAGGCTAATTCTATTTACATTTCATCAACAAGGGTATGTGCGAACCGAATTCTGAGCACTGCCGCATCCACAAACATAACTCTGATCAACACGGTTTTATCTTGCACACAAAGTCGAACGCTGGTGTTAAAATCCGCATCTAAACCCACTATTCACACATGCACCAGACAGGTCTGCGACTGAAGTAGATATAGGCCACCATCGTGAATCAACAGTCATGACGGGCGGACACGACGGCCGATATGATTAAGTATCGCGTGGACAGGTAACCTACTGTGCACTTCAACCTTACACGGTATTGGGTATTTACCTTCTTGTTGAAAGCTCAGTATACGTGCAAAAATATGCATGACTTCGTGTGAGTGAAATCGAACCTACAAAAGGCCTGAATACATAATGAAAATCATACTTCCACTTCATTTTACCGAAAAAAAGCAATGCCGAACATTTAACATAGCCAAGTAGGTGCAAAAACTCGCATTAAGACAGTTACTGTTGGAGGTTTAAAACCAAAACTTTCATCAAGTCGCCTACCTTTGACTCCGACCAGAAGAAAAGTCGAATCGGTGCCGAGTACGTTGGAAACGTTACAGGCAAAAAGACCGTTTTGGGCAACGGTAATGG
>CABFON010000149.1:0-14728 GCA_900683695.1 Echinococcus oligarthrus
CGACTCCAACGCGCGGACCCCCGCGAGCGCTTGCAAAGTTCAACAGCACATATTTAACCGCTAAACTAATTTTGGTAATTTATAACTGGCATGTCATTGCGGCTATTTTCGGTTATAAGCAATTCTTTGCAATGATTAACGATCATCTGTGCCTATCAGAGACGTAGGTAGCTTAGAGCCATCATGAAGGGCCTAAAATTTTTCTTAACATTGCCGGACTTTTTTATTGGTGCACAGGTTGCTCAGCCTTCGAGAAATTTGTACTTTAAGTTTAGTCAATTAGTCATTTGGCAAAAAAATTATCTTTGCACTTGAGGTATCCCACTGCCCTTGACGTAGTGGCAGAAGCCCAGCTTTACTTTACAACAAGGGCATATCAGCCAGCTCCATTCTACAGGATATAAGACCTTTTAGAGCGGTTTATTTGTTTTTTTTATATGAATAATTACAGATCGTACACAATTTTACTACCTGTAATGAGCTGAGATTTATTTCATTTGCAGTTATGTTGTTGAAGTTATCGTTAAACACATTTAACTATCCCGAAATCGGGGTGCATCGGGGAATAAACTTTCAAGCCTCCTTCTAACTGGAGTCGGACTGTAGCAAACTCCAGTAACGCTCATAGCATGACAATGCTCGGGTGTATGTATTCATTCCTGATCACGTATCACTGTGAGTGCTCAAGTCTAACCAATCGGTAGGCGCAGTCATTGTGCCTATAAAAGAAGCTCAAACCAATTTGAGTTCATCTTCCTATTTCATCAACGTGGAATATGCAACCTCGGGGACGTGGAACTGCTCTAAGAAATTTATTAAGGTCGCGCTTGGATTTCGGTAAGAAACGTGGCCACCGCGCTCCTCATTTCGTGAGGCAATTGACAAAGCTCGACTTTTCTCATTTCAACAGGAAAAATAATTACATGATGAGGTGCGTTCGGTATTTCCCTTTCTGGGACATTAATCCCCCGGATTGTAAGCTCACACTCCGCATTAGAATGAGAGCAATATGCGATAGTATAATCTACCCTGGCATTACATAAATATCGAGTGTCTAGCAGCATCCAAGTCTCAGCACATAATCTGATTTTATTTTATCAATGTCTTTGCATCATGCTGAAGTCGAGTGTTGAGTTGGGTTAAAAAAAGTAATTTGGGTAAAACGTGGGAAGATATGTTTTTTGAAACAAGCGATGTATCTTTAGTTCCCACACGTAGAAGGCAAAGGCAGGCAAAATAATTATGAGTATTGTTGTTTACCAGGAGGATTTGATATATGACAGTTATCTCTACTCCTGTCTCTGTGCATTTTGAAAATTTCATTACCATCATTAGCCCTAATGGGTGTGTTGTTAGCGCAGAGTCGATTTCGCAAGACCTTGTACGGGTGAAACAAGGAACGGCCTCGTCTCGCATAACAGATTTTGCAGACTATTAATAACTATGTTTATAATATTTATATGAGCACATAAGGGTTATAAACTGATGTTTACGGGGGTGAGTTTGAATCCCGTCAAGTCCCCAGCTCTATTAACCAAGCAATAGCCTCCAATACTGTGACCTTTATTTGGTGGAGTGGCTTTGTGTGTAAGTGGCCGGTGGATGGATAACAAAAGCACAGGATAGCTTATTTTAGACTTGACTTTATAGGCTTGATTAACCCCCTGAACATTTGTTTGCACGTGACGCTAATTTCGAGTAATGAGGAGGAACTAGACGATGACACCATAATGTGGGGGGTAAGGGGAATTAGCTACACAAAGAAAACGTCCGGACGTCTCCAGCATCAACAGTAGAACTCGTCTGATTGAGATACCCATTGATTCAAACTACCTGCCCATTTTTAACTAATAAACAAATTCATGAGCCCACCATAGGAAAGTCTCCCCTTAAGGGTTCAACGCAGTCGGATCCCTTGGGTAACATTAAACAGGTATCACAATGACACATTGGGATGCCCAGATGTGTCCCGGTTCAAACATACACACGTAGACACTATGTGGAAGGGTTGAAGATAGTGGTTCACTTACAGCTAATCTTTTTACCCTCCATACTACAAAATTATCTCACTCATATATTGCTCAATGTTCTTACAAAATTATGCAATGCTGGAATTCTCGTGTCATTGACAGAGCACATTAACTATTTTTAGGGGCCCTTGTAGGCAGCAAATAAATTCGAACGTTAAGCAATAAGTTAACTTTCTAATTACCTACAAAAATAACGAAAAAAAATAAGTGTTTTAAGGAATGTTTACCCTAACTACCGGCCAACTTAATTGGATCTTTCCGTAAACACAGCTCGAGAATTGTCAATGATATGCAAAAGATGAAACAGACCTTAAGACATTTTTTCCTACTGTACCAAAATTTCAAACACACAAGCGCTGAGAAGTAAAAAATTCGGTTTATTTAAACAAGCTAAGTATTAGTGATAGTTTAAGTGCGGTTTTTTTAAACACAGGATGGGTCTTGACACCTAAAAGTGAAGTTTAAGCAACTCTAGTAAGACTGCCTGTCGAAGAAGAGGGTCTCAACGGCCCCCACCCATTGTAGTCTAAGGAGATACCTCCAAATGTCTTGAAACTTCCCTTGCATCTGTTTGTTGCTGGTTTTCTTTCATTGGAGATGCCCAAACGGTGAAGTTTTGCATCTCCTCAGCTATTCATTGTGGAATCCAAAGGGTTTCCCATTTTTAACTTTATTTTTATGTTAGACGAAGCTAAAATTGTGCATCACCCATGATGGCATTTAGAAGATAAACCCAGTAGGACGATAAAATTGTGGATTTAGCTCCACTTTGACTTATATAAGTGACAGTTAACCACTATTCTCACCCTTTTTCTGACTATACCTTTAGAATAAAACTGTGTAAAATTACATGAGGTAGGAGAGATGTTTGTTGAAAGACCCTTCCCCTAACCATATGGCAGATTTCATGCCAGTTTGAGCCGTAAAATGTCACAGGGGAAAATCCCGCCTCCTGTTGTTTCTCTTGACCGTTTGTGACCCATTTTAAGAGGACTACAAGGCAAATTTTCTTATTTATGAATTAATAATTTTCAGCTCAATGCTGTGCCAAGCAATGATGCCTTAACTTTTTGATTGAAAAGTCTCTCAGTCTTACGGCTCATTGGTATGACGAGGGTAGTTTCCATTTGATTCGGTCTAAGAAAAAGCCCTGGAATAGCATCTACGCTTTCCCATGGACTTCATCTTCCTTAGCTATGACTAAATTTTATTCTTAAAGTCAAAAAAGCCGTATATAGGCAATGACAATGCCCACCGGTTGAGTACATTACTCCACCATCCAAGAATTGTTTTACAGGGTTTATTCTTCCATTAGGCTTATAAAACACACCTTTCTTGTAGTACACTCCGAAGTTCAGATGTAAGTTAGTAAAATGTTTGCCACTTATTCGTCCTATTTGAAGCGCAGCAAGACATGTTTAAAAAAATCGAATAATTTGCAAGTAATGATATAATCAGAGCGCACTACTTTCAAATACTTTTTTCAATGAATTGTAAAAGTGGAATTCTCAAGATTATCACCCCAGACCGACTTTTGTAAGCAAATGACTTGCGTTATTTGTGGGTTTATGATGTTTAAATCCTGTCGTATGTCGCTAGGCGATTGGTTGAGCGTTAGCCAACCATTTGCATGATATTCGAGATTTTTTCCTCATTTACAAGTACTATTTGAGCCTGTCAAGAAAATTAATGACAAATCTTATCGTACAAAAAAAACAACAAAACATCGGATGATGGCTGTCGATCAGCATTTGGGACCTCTGGTGGATGACGTGCCAAACACGAACCAAGACGGGAAGGAGTTATTTGCGTAATAAAAGCACAAAGTCTATTTAAACAGTCCAAGTTTTCCTCTATGTAGTTGTGGGAATAAACAGTATTGTAACGTCGTAGAAAAGCTCACAGGGAAGTACATTTCCTCTCTTTGAGTGGCTATGGAGCTTTTGCTTAATGGCAGCAATCGACTAATGCGATCCAACTTCCCCGAAAAAAAAGCAATTTATTGCATAGGCGACACATTAAGAAAATGGTATTAATTTTGAGGAATTTTTGACGTTTTGTTATGGTAAAATCTCGAAATTGAAGCTGGGAGAAATTATTTTCCTTTTGGATTCATAACCCACAAAGAACCAGGTGTTCCTATTCCGGTCACTGAACAACTTTTTACATTTTCGCAGTTTCTAAAAGGCGCCTTTTAAAAGGGTGGTGATGAATGTCCGGATTTTTCGACAGGTTGTACTACATTTTCGCAAAAAAGCGATTTGTTGACAAATTATTTTAACCTAAATATCAAAAAATCCATTAGACTGCTTCGAAATATGACTTAAGACAACTATATCAAAGGCATAGTTGAAAGTCACCGATTCGCCTACCTTGTTGATTGATCTCACTTCTGTAAACCACCCTCTGATCAGATGATTAAGTATCTTCATTCCGTGAAATGATTGCATATTTCACAGGCCTGTAGCGTTGCTTATTGGCGGAGTAGCCGCCTTCACAGCAGCAGCTCAGCTTAGTTGTGTTGTAGCATCCTTTGATGAGATCACAAAAGTGGAACACACTACAGAAGTCATTTAGATGAAGACTGGGGATGTTGGAGGAATTTGGACACAGAGGTTTAAAACAAATTCATAGGCTACGTTCCAACGGCAAACCCCATAAAAGGCAAGCGTTTAATTTACCTACTTTTTTAGTCTTTTTTGAAAAGGCTAGACTTTATATAAACTTTGTTTGTTTTACTTAACCCAAAAAATCCGCTAGCAAGGCTCATGTTATTGCACATGATGTGGATTGCATTCCATCCCATTTTTGCCATATTTTATTAAGGCGGAGCATTACAGTACTGAAGCACCTAAAAAGTAACAATGTGTTTAAAATGTGCACGGTATGAAGAATTAATACTTTATTACTTTACTAGTATGCAGAGCACTCTGGTCTTCCGAGACGTCTGTGCTTTCAATGGGTGTCAGTGATAGCCTCTACGCATAGGGTAGAATCCTTCTAGTAAACCCAGTAGTTGGTTTTTTTCTCAAATTTAAGAAACAAAAAAATGTATCGCAAATGCATCTTCAAATTTAGAGTCTTACAACTCTGCCGATTCGTATGATCACGCAATAAAGGTGTTAAAATTACTTGCATGTAAATGGCTGGACGAAAAATTTGGATCTGCTCATGGAATAATTTGGTGCAAAGCTCTGTCGATTTTAAGGACAGAAGCAATATTTTTATTTGAAAAACCTACACTTTCTAAACACATCAATTACCACTAAGAACGTTTCATCTAGACGGGTCCTGATCAAAACTTGTGATTTCCGTATCAATCTGAAGGTGAATAGAGTCTTTCAGAACCCTAAAATGGAGTTCAGTAAAAATGAGAGGTTACCTAAGGGTTGAAACTGGCAAAAATCAACGGAATATATCGACAGCTTTGCATTTTATGGGTGGTTAGTTCCCTTGCATTCGACAAATCGAAATGGTCACTTTATTCGGTGGAAAAGTGGATGCACGCCTTTAGATAGCCCGGATAAGCCTAATTACTTTCAGAATGAGTAAAATCAGAATATTTACTGATATCCGTGAGATTCGGCAAAATTTTGGGCAAACAAGGCGTTCAAAACGTCCCAAGTCTTAAGACACATCTCCCCGTGCTAGGTTGATTTAAACAATGGCTGAAAACCTCATGCACCAAAACCAAAGTGGTGGACAGTCATTATTTCTTCAACTATTTGGACACCTCAATTTTTCATTTCCACCATAAGTAAAACAGTTCTAAATCATATCCACTTGTAAAGATTGGCGGCAATTTACCTGCATTATGACAATGTGTCATTTGTTGTCAACACTACTTGATAGTGAAGGATTACACTTTTCCCTTTGGAGTGGTAATTTAGCCCTAGTGAATCCTTCAACAGTGGGTTATTCCATAATTTCTCAAAAAAACGCCTCAAAAGTCGAAGGTGAAGGTGCGGAGCAATGGACAAACCTCATTTGGCATGACCACATAGTGTAACCAAGAGCTGGAGAGGAAAATAATTGTGATAAGCTTTTAAATTCAACTATTTGATTCCTTTCGAGTAGCACGTCTGAGCAGCACAACGATTGTGTGGGCGTCACTGTTCCTGCTATTCTGTCATAAATTTTTATGACGTTTTGAAAATAATTTACAAATTCCTTAACAATAGTTTATTTTAGACATCCATTCTATGCTGTTTAAAAGCCAACTTTAACTAACACCTTTTGGAAATCAGCAGCAACACCAACGACAAAGTCATATTTGTTTTAAGTATGCATAAAATAACAGAAGTAAACATTCCAGTGTCGCGGAGCTCTCACCATAACCTCATTAAACCTCTCAAAACACGGGTTATAAAGTCATAGGTTTGCGCAAAGTGTAAATGAAACAACATCGCGTAGGTAACCTAACTTGGTTCCTCATCAAAAGAAACGCAAATACTTTAGTCGCGTCTTTTCTGATTGGTTTTTAAGAGTTTTTTTATGGTGTTAAAAAGACCTAAATTTTTTCAATGATTGGTTACAGTTAAGTGAACGGATAGACACCTGGACATCCACGGTGAGGTCCTTGTTGCATTTTTAACAGATTGCGTAGTTAGAATGTCAAAGCACTGCCTTTTGCGGTATTTAGCTAGGGCTTGAAGTTCCCTCGGGTCAAGACATCATAATCTTACAGCTCTTTTCTGGAGAAATTCAACAAATTTTATAGACCTTTAGCCACATAGCATGGAATACAAGCCAATTAAAACAAAGGTAAGATGCGCCCGACCAAAAGTAACCTCTAACAAATAGGTAAATGGTAAATCAAGGAGGGCAGATGTCATGGTGGAGACTAATTTATTCTTTTTTCGGCAAAAGGCCAAGTCAATCAAAAGTCTAGAAAGAATATGTGATTAAAAATATTGTGCGATTCAAAAATTTGTCCACAATACTTCTCACCTTTGCATATATTCATCTATCCTCAATCCAATCATAATTTAACCATCCATCCCGTATCCACCTATTAACCGCGTACCCATCCATCCATTCATCCTTCCACCCTGTATCCATCCATTCATTTTATCCATCCACCCGGATATCCATCCCGTTTTTATTAACCAGTGAAGCCAGTATAACTTCAACTGCTCCATGAATTTATTCCGCTGAAATTACCCCATCCAGCATTCTGCGAAAAGGAAAAAACGATCCTCCATCACTTTTAAATTAAGTATTTGGAGTACATAAAAGACGAATATGTAGATTTAGTACTGACCGTGGTAAGTGAGTAAGTGAACGGGACCAACTAAGACTGCGATGATACAAGCATGTGTATCGTTAGCCAATTTGCAAGGAGACGGTTGATCAGCTTATTCCTAGTCGTTCCTAGACAGTAAATTTAACGTGATTTTCAGGGCTTAAAATTTAACCGCGTTTTGAAATCGTTCCATCATCAATAAAGGAGGTAACATCTTAAAGGTCTACTACTTATCAACGCTGATTATTGCTTGAAACAACTGACTATTTACGATTAATGTCTAAAATGTTGCAGACTGGCCCTCCTGTCAGTCACTTTCTCCCATGTGACACATCTGACCACCCAACTTTCACAGAGCATTTTATGGTTTTCACTCAGCTCACGGGGATGTAACGCCTTTGTTAAAATTCACCTTATCCCCTAGATTTCTGATGAGGATACAAGTAAAAGTTTAGTGCATTAAAAAACTTAACAATGAAACAGCCTTGTTCAAACCACGTATGTGAAAAATTGTAGACTTAATTGCTTTCTCTGATCTATGTAAAATATGCAAAATAAAAACCCCTCAAAACTACTAATAGGAAATAAACACTGATTTTACCCCACCAATGTTCCTTTTTTGTCTAGACGGCCCAGTGTCGCCTTTGCCGACTATGAAATAAAGGACAAGAGGTAAAGTTGCATCCAGAAACGCACCATGGTGACCGCTAATAAACAAAAAAATCAAAACAACGGTTTTCATTTAGAAGTTCAGTTATGTCCTCACTTCTCCTCCTCTCTGCGATTGCGGAGGGAGTAGCTTCCTTCGTCCTCCCTATCATCGATGCTTTTGGACCTCCAAAATATGTAGAACATAAGTTCTACTTCGAGGTTGGTCAGAAAGTGTTAGCATTGTACCAAAGATCTCTTCATTTTTCCCCTCGCTTTTAACATTTTACAACTGTGCCTGTTACAACAAAAGGTGATGCTAGGTCATTGAGATTAGGGCTTGGTGCACAAATACATGCATTTAAAGTGTGCTTGATTGATAACAAAGTAACTGGAATAAAAGTGAGCGAATTCAGTAAATCCATCAGTAGGTAGGTTTTGAACTTATACTTGCATCAGCAGCCAGTTTGGTTCTATTTTGAGCACTTATAGTCACCTTTATGTTCACTTTAAAACAAAGCACTTTTTAGTCCTCAGAATTTTCATTATCATTAGATAACCTTTTTGGAATAATTTTAATATCTAATCCTTACAGTTCAAAAAACAACCTTAAACAAAAGGCTCAACCCTTACAATTGCATCCACTACACTGGAGGTTTTTATACTTGGTCAAAGATTTTAACTTTATTTACGGTTAGGTTTCAAACAATTTTGTTACCATTTTTGAATTGCCATAGTTTTGTTTACAATACAGCAAACATGCCCTTGAAGACATTTTTGAAACCTCGATTTGGCATGTGTGTGTAGGGGGGTGGTTTGTAAATGCAGTTAAGAAAACCTGGGAAGTCATATGCATTCCAGTCCAGTAATCCCACCACGACGGCTATCAAGATCACGGAATTAAACACAGAATCAAACAAGCAATTTACTGGTAGTCATTTCCAGTTATACAAGTAGTCACCTCTCCACTTCGGCAGTAAAGAATTCAAATAAACTCCAAGGTAGAACTCAAGGTGGTGTGCTGGTATCGCATCACGAGGAAAATGCAGACTAGTAGTAGTAATTTCTGCCATGGGCTTGAAAGGATTTCATTTAAAGTGACCTATTTCAATCACCATATGAAGAGTAACGGGGGATGGCGTGGACCCCAGAATTGACAGAACTTTAAATGAGCTTCAAATCAACATTCTGGTCTTGCTTCACTAGCAGTAGTCCTGTAGAACTTTATGTGTGGGGTTTGCCAAAGTGGACGCCCCTTTGGTGGATTTGAACAGATTAGGTTACCCATCCTTATTAGCAAACTAACAAGCTCAGGAGTATTTTTTTAGTTGATACCTGTGTGCTTACTTCTATGCCAATGCGGCGTCACACTTCACGCATAAACCCGTCTCAGTATGGGAGAAGAAAACTTAGGGAGCCATAAGAACTAATCCATCAACATGTTTTTTCTATGGTTCATTTTTCTTTACAAGTAAATGTATCAAGGATCTTTCCTAACCAAAGCAACATATCGTTAGCTTCAACATAAATGCTCTTCTTTACTTCAAACTTTGCGTTTTCTTAAACTTTTTGACTGGCGTTTTTGATTTATGATGTCTTTTTTAGCAAAATCTAACACACCCTGGGAGTGTAATGAATGATAACGAAAAGCATCTACAGACGAATGTTACTTTTAACGAAGGGCAATTTATTTCAGAGTCATTATCTATGGTCTTCCGAATTTTAAAAAAAGGGACTGACCAAATGTCTAAAGTTCAAAGCAACTTTCCCTAAAACACAACATTACAGCAGGCTAACAGGATAACAAAAATGTTCTATTAGCGTCTCCAACCTCAACTTAGACAATCCATGATAAACGCTCGTCTACGGGAGAGATGCCCTTTCTAACCCCTACCCTGATAGCATATCTTATTTGATTTGTAAAGGTATTCCAACTTATTCAATTCACAATGTCAATCGCTGCGATGGCCTATCTACAAGCTCTGATGATCTACTACAATCGAAAGATGCAACGGCGCGAAAGGCTATGCCAGAGGTTGGTACAGGGTTTAAAAAACGTTGCTGACAATCACATTGATGAAAAGGATGATGAGGATGAAGAAAATGGATCTAACGAAAGTCCCGCTACCATTCCAACTAGTCCACCAGATGGTATGAGTCCTTCCATCCAAACAGAGGATAGCACTGAGGAAGTATCTCACGAGAGCAACCCTACTTCAACCTCCCAACATGGTAAGCTAGTGCGCTTTCTTTTGCTGTTTCAAGTTGCAAAAAGAAATCAAACATTCCAATGATCAAACAAAATAGTAGGGAATCTAAAGTCTTAAAACATACAGACCTGGAAATAAAAGGATTTTAATTTGGAGACCATGAAAACAGTCGTTACAATCGCTCTTTCAATGTCATCGGGGTTACTCATCCAGTTGATGCAAAGATAACAAAAGTGGTAAATTTCCTTTTAAAATAACACAGCACTATTTCTAACTTAACGCCAGAAGATTCGGTTTAGAATATGGGTCTTTGCAATGACTCGTCGTAACTTGTAGTCCTTCAAATTAATGGATTACGAGGCACAGGCATGCGTCAATCTGTCAACCACAAGGAACTCTACCATTCTGCTCCGACTTTTAACTTGATGAATGTGATTTTAAACTCGTCTGCTTTACCGACTCATATTTTATAAGCTAAAAGCTTCCTGTTTAAACTTGTTTGACATGGAAGATGAGGAACAGAATGACTTATCGCCCAAAAATGGCTTTAAAAGTTGATTTTTCCGATGTTTGACCCAAAGATCTGTTACAGGCAGGCGCATCCCCTACTCTTAATAACACTGAAAAATTAGGAGTTATAATCGATGCGCTAAAATACATAAATATTAAAATATGAAAGTTTGTGAGGTAGTTTCTTTGCACTTTAAGCAAGTGGGATAGTCGTAAAAGCTGCTAAGCCAATGGGTGCCAAATGACACACATGAAAAAAAGGGCTCCTCACCTCTATCACACTTTCTGTAAGGCGTTATGTGGATTGGTTGCTGATCCCTTAGCAGATTCGTGATCAGAAAGGGCATTGAAATTTCCACATCCCAAAATTGGTTAAACAAGCTAATCAACTTCGAGGATTCCAAATGAAAAAGAATGGACTTGCGGCTTCAAATGCGGTAATAATCGAATGTCGCCGTAGATACTGTTAAACGTATTCGAACAAGTTATGATTTTAAGGGGAGAAACCAAAATGCACATGCCTATAAAAGAATCAGCAAACCCATTACTGTGTCTAAATGAAATATTTTTAAGCAGCACCACATAGTATCCAAACGCACAAGCCACAACGGTTGATTTTACCATCCTTTAATTTTGTACAATTTGCCTCGTTTTGTTGATGATTTCCCATCTTAATTGTTCTAAATTATTCTCTATCAATGGTAAAAGAACACGTATTATTGCTCTTTTGTTCAATTATTAAATCGAATGGTATATGTTTTTCTAAAATCGAAGACTGGCATATGCATGTACAAGTTGCTAATTTTGTTACTTTCCAAGATTTATGGCCTATCGAAGTAGGCTCTCTCACAAATTTCTACCACGTCATTATTGTTGTACGAAACTTTTGTGTGTTCCACCCTTGTGGGCAGCGTCCCAGGCGCTCGTTAAAGTCGTAATAAGTCAAAGTAGGGACTGAAAGGCAATTAGCATAGGCCGTTGGCCATGCTGCGGACTGAAAGCACAACCCACATTGACCAAATCCGACGTGCAATTAAACTGTTGAAACAAATGCTAAGAAATAAACAAAATTCCAAGTCAGAACAAAGTCTCTCTCTCTTCCTTTGAATGTCGTCTCCTGCCCTTCCTTTGGTCATCCTCATATGTTGTCGCTTTGAAAATCACTTCCAAAACAGGAACTTCAAGTACCGAAACCCTTTGCATACAAGAAAGCACTTAACTTCAAATTAATTTGTGTATCATAAGAATTGCACCGCATATAGCTTTGTCCTCTTTGTGAACAGATTGAGGAAAGAGAAGTACATTGACCTTATCCTTCTCAAGACCGGTCCGTGCTCTACAACAAAGGAATTTCGTATGGCAAACATTCGCAGAGGAAAAGTTAGTGAAGATATCATAGCCTTTAAAAGAAGATTGGATTTGGAGCAGATTTGCGGGGCTAATATTTGTATCCCTGCTACCTGCATCTCATTTTAGTTCTGCCTAGCCATTTATTTAGATTCGGTTGATCTAGTGGAGATGTCGCTTGTTGACCTTTTCAACATCTTTATATAGGTACAGCAGATGGCTCCAGAATGGATGGCTCCTAGTTACCTGTAGCATTCTTGTGGAACGTGGACTTGTAGTAGAAGCCAAAGTTAGTTGACATTTTCAATGCCCCTTGTTGAGTTTCTTAGCGGCTTCACTCGATAGCAGTAGAGGCCTTTCTTCCAAAACATTAAGGTTTATCATTCGGTCTTGGGAATCAGAATATTTTTGCACTTTGGTCCCATTTGCTTGTCTCTGCTGTTAATGTAGCTTCCTGGGTTCTCGCCGAAATCATACTAGGCCAAATTATTATGAGAGATTACATTAACATACAGACGGGGATAGAGGCTACCGACAGGATCCGAGAGCCATACCTCAGAGCACAAGCGTAACCTGTGGAGACTGAGGTGCTGGTATAGCTTGGTAGACAGTTTGTGTGTATAATCAACTTCATCCTTTCCTTTTTAACTTAAAGTTAGACCTCAGCTCAAATTATATACCATCAGAAAAGTGTGCATCTGAGCGGTAATTTTGTATGAAGCAAAGTGTACAAACAGGTGAACTCGTTTTTGTCACCATGACGATCTAGGAAGGGAATCGCAAATCTGATATTCTCTGATCCAACTCTTCAACTGTCATCGTCGAAAAGACGGACCTTTTGCTCTTAATTTCGTGGAAAAATGTTTGGAATTTATGTTTAGAGTTCGCCTCAAAAATGTAAAAACTTGTCAAAAATACTTTTGGAGTGCATTTTCGAATATTACTGATAGGTATTTTGACTTCCGACCTATCCAAAGCGTTCTTTAGATGTAAATCTTGAAAACGATTAAACAAAGGCACAGCATTTACTTCCATTCTAATTGTAAATCTTGTTTTACAACTTCTTTAGAAGGCAAATTTAGAGCTTTCGATAGATTTCAAAGGCCAATAAGATATTTTTCAACACACAATTTGAGGAAATAATTTTAGACCGACTTTCTTGGAATCCAACTTTATGCATATGATTAAACGACAGAACTCAGAGCAACTGGTGCTGTGCAAATAGCAATCTTAATATTTCAGCGAAATCTGCGTATAATTTTTTACTGAAGTTGTGTTTACAAATATTTTATCATCATTCCCAATTTTAATGTTGTTCGTAAGTTTTTTCAGGCATTGGTATTAAAATTTGTTTTCTTTTTTTCCAAGGTTCGGCATCTTCTGTAAATAACTTTTCCTCCATCCACGAACAGATGCCAAAAAGCGACTCCCATCTTAGCAATTCAAGAAATTCCATCCAATGTAGAGCAGGCTACACTTTGCTACCAGCTAAAACTGTAGTCCTTCAGGTAAATGGACGTTTGCAACGCTCTTGTTCTTATGTGCTTTTGCTAGGTACACTAAGATTTCCTTTAAACTTGTTGCTGAATTAAAGATACAATTTTGTTAAAGACAAATGTTAAGGCATTTTGAAGGTGCTCTTTTGTGCACTGAATCACGTAATTTTCTTGAAATTTCTTTGGGTATTGCCCTTAAACAGAGTTTAATGGATGAAGTACTTCTCCTCTCTGCATTTACTGGTGTTTCATTCACACCACATCAACTGGAATCAAACAATTTGTAAGAACTAGCCTTCGCATCAATATAAATCAAATATTATGTCAAATTTGAACCTACGTGTCTACGTTCCCATTAGTTAGGTCATCGCGTTAGTAGAACCTTTTAATGAAAAACAGTTTTGTGTGTTTTTTTACTAACTGACTGCGCTTTTAAGAGCTTCAAGCCTTAGGGATGGAGATCTTAATGTTAACTTTTGCATAGCACAATGACCTTCCTTTACAAAAAGCAAAAGAATAAGACGAAATTTTTAGCTGCATTTTGTAAAGCTAGCTTTTATCAGTCCAAATGGAGTAAATTAAGCTTTATTTTGATAAAAAATAATCGGAGAAAAGCCAGTGAATGCATGAAATCTTTACTATAGCAAATGTAAAGTTGTACTAAGCACATATTTTACCAAAGTATAGAGTAAATTCCTGTACACAATCATTACTGATAAGCACGAGCCCATTTTATAACTACGATGTCACAATTACTGTGTGAGTGGATTCGCAAAAAGACTTTGAGGATATTTTATATGCTTTGTGTTCTCAGCAAACGCTTCTTCAGATTCATGCCAAGACCTTGAATGACCCACGGTTTTGCATTTTGTCTTACAAGCACAGCGTTGAAAGTAACAGGGGGTCCGACATGCCACACAAAGTTAAGGTATCAAAGATGTCACTACTAATAAGTCAAGAAGCACAAAGACTAAATGTATTCAGCTCTAACACCTTTGTCATTTTTAGGCTAATAAACAGTAACAAATAATAAAATTCTCCTGCGAAATTTCAAAAGTAAAATAGTCAGTTTCGGCCATTTACCAGTCTAAAAATACTAATTTATAATACTTCTTTGTACACTGACATTGTGAATAAATCCATCTACTTGCTGTAAATATAAACAATTTTTATAAAGTTGATTAAATAAATTGTGCATTAACTTTGAAGTCCAGCGGATCAAGTGACGCTCAGTCCTTGCGA
>CABFON010000150.1:0-14717 GCA_900683695.1 Echinococcus oligarthrus
ACGTGGAACAGCGACGGCGTAAAATTTGGAGGCTAAAAAGGCTTCAGGTAAGTGGCAAAAACTCACGAAATGGCTCAGTGCAATCGAAAAATTCATCATCCGAATCATCTGGACTGTCGGACATCTAAGCACACAGACAGACGACCAGGCTGTTTATCGTCTAATTGAAGGTCATCAAAGGTTCAAATTAATAAAGTTGATCACAGGTCGTTTGAACAAATAACAAACTTACCTAAAATGATAGTGCACAAAAGTACTATTAAAAAACACGAAAGACTGAGTTAACATATTAGGGTGTGATCGATCAATAGGGAAAATAGGAAATCTGTGTAAGGAAATGCAATACCTGAAATGGATACGTCACCCGGCTCTTTGATACTCAACAAGAAATGTAAAAGTGAAGGTAATGTTAGTCTGCAAAATGCATTGTGATGCGTTGGCTGATTATCTTTTGGTTTTTGCAAAGGGTCACTGTATGCCTTGACTATTGCAACTTTGCTGGGTGGGTTAGCCTCCAGACCACAACAGAGGCCCAAAATTTTGTTAAGCATTGAAGACATACATCTCCTGTCCATGCACTGTGTTCTCTTCAGTCTCAAAAATGGTGTCGAGCAGCTGCATCAGTAGTAGCGGAAAGCAAACCCGATCTTAAGGAATGATTATCCTGATACCTACTGCTGGGTGATTAACTTTGGCAAGGTGAAAGAAGTGTAAATGTTAGTGATGAGAAAATCGGTGACGCCTAATGACTGTGGGGCCAAAAATGACCTCAATCTATGACAACTGCTCCATTCTGGTGTTCTACAGCCAAACTATTAACGACAGAAGCAAAAGTAGTCTTTAATCATCCGGAAAAGTTTCGTTACAGATTTGCTTACCTGCAATATTTATTGTGTGAAAACATCCCACTCTCGCCACTTCCTTTCCATTTAAATGGAACTTGGATAGATATGACTGGGGAGCGCTAAGGTGGCAGCAGCGTGTCAGAGTGGATAAGAAGCAAAATCCTCACAGAACTGTATTAAATTCCGTCCTCCCTTACAGTAATCTGCTTTTAGACAAGTGTTTCTTGCACCTAACTGTGGACAAGGGTCATGGCCAGCACAATTTTCCTGCCCCAGATCCATTTCCCATACGGGCCAAAATCTCAGATCCAGTTGAATTGCCAAGAGAAATCAGTGACGCTACGGTCAAGTATCTCTTCCGTTGCATAGAAATTGGTTGATTGGCACAATTCCGTTATTTTTAACACCCACTAATTTTTGTTAACTGACGAGGAAGGAGGTCCAAGGAAAGTGAGACTATGCAACACGTTGTTTGATTGTTTAACTCTCATTTTTGATAAGGGGATACTTTGTGTCTTGACCATTGTGCTTTCATTGGGTAAGCTGGTCTCCTAGCCATGTTAACGGACCCAACCCTTACTGCATTACAATACTTATGTTGCAATACGATGGTGGTTTATACCTCGGTATTGGTGGGGTCCCACTTTTGTACTTTTGAATTAGCCTTCTTGTACCTCGCTGGGTGGGCTGGCCTTTGGGTCATGCCAGTAGTCCAAACACCTTCTTTGTGCTAAATATATGTATTTTGCACGAGTATTGTGTCTATTTTTGTCTTCAGGGAGCTATCGGGACGCTATATATGTCGTAAAATGCTCTTTTGAGAGAGTTGGCGGAGATACAAGTTGAACCTCGGGATTGAGGAGGAGTCAACATTTCGCGACCCGAAGAAAGGAACCGTGTCCAATTATCTCTGTACTTGCACCTGCTTTCCTTATTTATTTTACCCAAAAAAACATGAAAAAAGCAAATCACCCTGTGTGTTCTAAGAATATGAAGGCCAGGAAGAGGGGATCCAACCGGGTCTCACAGTATACTGAATATTTATATATTCTGCCCATGCGGCATGTATGGATAAAAATTGCGAAAACCACTCACTTTTTTCCAAAATTAACCAAAATAATGCATTGGTTTCTGCGTTAAAATCAGGACATAAACAGAATCAATGACTCACACATGCATTTATCATGCAAAACTTAAAGTTTGAAAGCGTAATCAATGTAGATTTGCGATAACCAAAAGCCACAGCTTACTAACTGAGAAAAGCTCTGTAGTGTAGAACTCGGTTTATAGCAAAATACTTTGCAAATACAACTTTCTTAGAAAATAGTCTAATTAAGTACATCGTCATTTGAACGAATGTTTTATGCGTCATTATAATCCGATGTAATGCTACAATGGTTTGCTTAATCTGTGTTTGATTTTGCAGATGCAAAGCTCTTCTTAAGTTAAACTCTTAGACATAGCATCCTGACAATGCCAGCTGTAGCGTCCCGAGACTTCTCTGAAGACGAAAGAAGACGCAATACTTAGGCAGAATATATATTTAGCACAGAGAAGGTGTTTGGGTTACTGGCATGGCCCAAAGGCCGTCCCACCCAGCGTGGTACAAGAAGGCTAATTCAAAAGCACCAACGTGGCGCCCCAACAATACTGAGGGACAAATGACCATCGCATTACACAGCACCTTATTTCTTTAATATGTTGGCAACGAATTCTTCCGTAAAAAGGTTTAAAGCGCTGTGTTGGCCTGAAAGTCACTCATCTTGGCAAAAATACAACACACGAATGCTTACGTGTCGCACAATCATAATAAGGGTCAAACAATTCGTTAGGACGATCTACTAAGCTTTAATCTTGTAACCTTGTAGAAAACGTTGAAGTAATCTTCTGCGCAAGTTAGAAGTTAATACCAAAGTGAATTTATTTTAATCTGGAAGGTAATAACGGTTGCTGCATTTACAAATAACAGCTAAAATTTAGCGTGTTATAATATTTTCTATAAAAGATTTAATTTTCAAACAACTAATAAATTCTATTTAAAAAAATTTGTTTTGTTTTATTTGTTATACTTTGTTAACTGACGTTTATTTATGACCTCAGAATCATGTCTGCTTTATAAAAATAAATGGGGATAACGTGGTTTCAATTATGCAAAAACGGTTTGAAATAACCATGAGGATATCCTGCGCGCATCTTCAGCTTTGGCATTTTAACATCTTTTTTTGTAAGTGTTGTTTCATTCGAGATTGTTGTTACAGCTCATGCTCTAAACAAATCGCCAGATTAACTTATTAAGTCCCTGAATTCTTCTAGACTGTCAGCAAAATTTTGCCTTAAGTAGTCTTTAAAACTTTTAGCACTTTAGGTGTTTTGCTTAGAATTATGTTTTTTCTGAAGGACGTTTATCCTTATTGTTTAGAGATTTGTTACTTATAAAGCCAAGATGTAAAACATGCATGTAAAACCTAATGCCGCATTTTTGTCAAAAAAAATTTAAAATTTAACATAGAATTTTAATAAAATACGGTCTTTGGCACTTACTATAAAACAAATGTAGGGGGGCTTTTGGTTTTGGTCAAAAAATTCCCATGGGCGCCAACTTATTAATAAGCTAAACTGGTTGTAAAACTATTTAAAAATGTATATTACAGTAATTAATTCTAAGAATTTAAGTATTAAGCATGAACGTTTAGCATATTTACTGCACAGTTTTACTTGTAAAAATTGGTTTGCACCCTATTAGTGCACGAAAGTTATTTTCAAGAATGTATTATTGAATAAAATGTTTTAAACAGAGGTTAAAGCTACAAGATCAAATAGTCAAACCATAAATAGTGAACCTTATATTGCACATTTTCCATTTCAACGGCAGTAAAAATTTTCAAAGTATGCATTAATGACTTGATTTTGTAATGTTATCTGTAAAGAATTCTAAAGAGCTAAAAAGCTAAATAAAAAAATTAAATATAAGTTTCGCTTTATGCATAAATTTTCCTGTGCATTTGCATTTGTTACAATTTTGGAGGTAAAATTTTAGCAGATGGTGACTTAAACTTGTTTTAATTTAATATCTGTATTCACCTAAAAGTTGGGCTTGAAATTTGCTAATTGATGACATAAGTCTGTTTAATTTTGACGTGGGTAGGTCAAATAAGAAACAGCTACACAAGTATATCTAGACTTTTAAGAAACGCCAGCATTAACTAAAACTTGTAAATATTTTACTAATCTTTTTAAAGTCCTTTTTTGTTATACCAGGGACTAATATGCATTTTTAATCACCTTTTATGACCAAGTAAGCAGTGGTCCGCATTGCTTTTATCAAGGGAAGTATGGTGAAGTGCTGTGTATGAATTCCCTTCATAAAATAGATGAACTTCCCACTTTTTGTAAATGCAAAGTTATATTGTTACGGCCAATATTCTAACGCACCCCCTAATCACATTTTTTTATTTTTTCGAGTTTTTGGTTTGCCACAAAGTGAAATGTCAAAAAATTTATCTTGAAGTTGCTATTGGTTATATTTCATCTTCTTTTAAGGCAAGGCATGCATAAAACGCCTGTGTACGGTAATTTAATAAATTAAAATGTAATTTACCATTAGTGTTGTTATTCAAGTTACTGGAATTTAAAAAGAAGAGGATAAATTCAATTTACTGAGTTGATTTTAATTCCAAGTAGCTTTTTGACATCTCTGGCTGCAAACCCTCATTTCACCCGCAGTCTGGGCATAGGGCAACAGTGCATGTGAGGATTTATAAATGAGTCACATATGCGATCTCCTTGCTTTTAGTTTTCTTTGATGAGAATAACCTTGCAGTGGACAGTAAAGTTATCAGTGATTGGCAGCATCCCAGGCATATGGCACAGTAAGGTACTACTCCCTTAATGACAACTTAGGCTGTTCAAACCCTTTCAAATGATTAATATCCCCAGCATATGTCTTTTTCCTACAAAAAATAATGCCAGCAAATCTTAGTAATGATCCAATGCCTAAAAACTATCGAAACCAGGAGCCAAGCGTTTGGAGACAGCTATGCCTTATGGGTCAATGTGGTATCCTGTCAAGGAGAAATGGTAGAGCAAATAATTTCTGATAGTAAAGGGACCAGATTTAATAAGGCCTCGCACTAAACAATTTATAGTGTAGTTTACACTCCTCTTAGCCAAAAATGAACATGCTTATATTTTTTGTGGTAGCTAAAAAGCGGTGAAGTAACCTTTGAACTTCCCAGTCGCACTTGGACTTACATTGTTGTCATTCATTTGTCTAATTATTTAAATCCTAACATATTTGAATGTACTAAGTACGTTTGCGTTCAAAACGGACTAATTACCAACAACAGGAAAGTTTGCACCTTCAATTAATTTAGTGTAGATGCTACAAATCTGGTACACAAAATAGAAATTGGCTACTGCTGGATTTCATTAAACCAATAATCCCTTTTGAAGAATTGTCTGTGTAGGTGGTGTTGATTATTTATGACTTGGTGTGAATTATTAAATCGCACTGAGATATTCTCCCAAACATCCACCTCTGCTATACACTTTGATATCAGAAGCAATAAACCAATCTCTAGCATAAGGCGAAGTTGGTGTGTTTTCGACACCCAATCACCGGTGATTTGCCTGCCCATGAAACAGTGTGAACTTATCCAACAAAGAGCTGTCTGTCCTCTGGTTAGCCACTCCTGAATGCAGATACGAAAATTCATTTTTGATGAATATCCCTACTTTCCTCTCTAAAGCAGATAGGGGCTTATAGCGATTTCTCCAATCCTAAACACTAAGTTTCATAAATACTTAATACTTATTGTTCTTATCACAAGGTAAGGTTAAGAGAAATGCAAATCGGCAGATTTGATAGACATTTACCAGCTTAATGATTAAAAGGCAACCAGTGGAAAAGAGGGCGTGAAGGCAATTAGCCCCTTTTGACAATACAGCGCACACTTTTGTTGTAAAATGAGCACTATCAAAATCGTGTCTTTGCAGTACTATCAAGTTACAGCATTTGTGCCTAATAGCCTCTGTTACTGTAAATTTGATCAGCACGAATTCTCCGTGTTTACCTGGGGCAGTAGAAAGGCGCCAATGAATGCGAGGCGAGGCAGCGATGTCACAACCGCTGCTCTTTGATGTGTCTCTCTGCGCACCCACGAATATTCGGACCTGATTTGGGGTAGAAACCGGGTTATCAAAAAGTCCGTGCGATTTCCACTAAAGCTAGCTGCCATAACTTGTTGTTTAATGGGGTCCTGGAAAATGTATGTAACTGTTCATGGTCATGCAGCATAAAGCAGAGGCAGATTTGCGTCAGTCCGTCGATGCTCTTTATAATTTTTCACTGTGGTATATCCTTGTCATTTTATACGTTTTCTATAAAACACGAGTTAATCTTGATGGGCAAGATTCACACTTGTCTGTATTATGAGATTCAAATCGGTTTTAAGTACGCCAAAATCCCGTAGCAGTTGGTGAAGGTGCGGTATACGTGTAGAAGTGGTTTGAATGGTAAGTTAATTTTGGCGATAATTAGCTTGAAGTTGGATGCATTAATTCTACTTCAAATCTACTTATTGCTACTGATTAGTTAATTCAAGATCCTCAGCAGTGACTGACGTGAAGCATGAGAGATCCGAAGGGAAGGTCACGGTGGTCACCATGCAGATAGATGTCAAATGCATTGAGAGGCGAAGACAGGCTTTAAAGGCCACAAGTTTGATAAAGTGATTCTCCTTCATACTATGGATGAACGCCGACCTACGTTTTGTACTTTTAGGCCTGTAATGCGAATTGACCTCACTATTCCGAGGTCAAGTGGACTTAGCATTGAATGTCCTCAAAAGACCACGCTTTATGAGTGCTGTAGACTGAGAACAAGAGTGCCTTCACTGAAGCTTTTTGCCCGAGACTAAAGAATTCGGAATTGGTACTATCCGATACAACTAGGAGATGTGAAAGAAAACTTCATTCGAAAAGACTGCGACTAGCTATCGGAAGAATCTGTCCCTTCAAGACGACGTCGCAGCTCATGTCATTGCAAAAACTCTTCATTTTTCGTGTTCTCTTAATATTTAACAAGCGTAATCGCAGCCTTTCCTTGATAGTAGACAAGCCCATGAATACATTCAAAACAGAGAGTTAGGAAGTCCCAGTGTAATTAAACTGGAGGTGTCTAGGGCTGGGTGTGGAATTGTCAAGCTCGCGTCTAATTTAAAAAGAATCGGAGATTGTAATTGTGATTAGTTTAAGAAGGAAAATATCCAAGAAAGATTTTCTGCATTACCGTAAAATTGTACAAATCATTTCACTGCCCTACAAGATTTCAAAGGCCTGGAACCAGACGACAACAACAACAACAAAGTTTCATTGTCAACATCTCATAGAATTTGTGGTCTCTGATTAACCAACTGTAAGGTTACGTCAAAATCTGTGCCCTGTTTGCCTGCTCACCCCAAGGGGAAGGAATTCAACCGCACAATATGAAACATTTGTTTTCGAAGTGGCCAAAGTTGTGACCGATATTGGCAGTTATCAAGTAGATTAGGTTTATGACTCCTTCAAATATGTCATAAATAACTTTGATAAACTGCAAATAAAACACCCATTAAAGCTAAAATAACTCCTAAGTTAAAGAAATTAATCAAAACGAGCTCTTGGGATCTTCCCATGTAAAACTTGTTTCAACAAGACGCGGCAAGTTCCCTCCCGCGTTCCCTCAGGGCCGAAAAACACAAATAGATCTCCCCTGTATCATAGACACGAGTTAAACCTCATAAATCACCTCACCCTCCCACGTAAGTAACTGCGGTGTAGAATGATTGATTCCGAATGGACATTAAGAGGCTATCAGTTGCGTTCATCTTGCTTCACCTTCCCAAACACGACAACGTGATTTTGTCTTTAGGTGCCTTAATCTTTCCAATCACCTTCAAATGGCGAGAGGGGACAAATCTAAGGAGTCTCTTGTTGTCAACATGAGGAGAGGACATTTTGTCCATAATTATACTGAACTTACCAAGTAATGAAGTTTTGATGCTTTATGCTGGATGTTGGCATTACCTTCAATGCATCTATTCTTCCCCATCTCATTTGCACGGCATTAAAAACGCAGACGTTAATTTCACTTCCAGGCATAAGAAATAGCTCAATAAATATTTAGCTATCCAGATGGCACTCTCTTGTTAAAAAATCGCCGGTTGAACGCGTACTTCCGGGATTTGGAGAACTGGTTAGACTGACCATTTGGAAACAATTAAATCCAATTGCCCATTTTTCAGGGAACGATTCCAAGTTTTCGCCTATTTATCTGTTTCACTGTATTTCCTCATGATAAATAAAAGTCCTGTAAATTTGGGAATTCTTAAAAAGGTCCTAAATGTAGCTTCATTGGGCTAGAGCCTGTCCATCAAGTCTGGATTTCACTTGGTCTGTTTGGCTAATTAGCTCTACACCAAATCCGAAATCCAAACCCCCTCCCTCGTCCTTACTCCTCACCGAAAACACCTTTTAACCTAAGTAGGCATTTGGATAAGGCGCCAGAATTCGTTCTGTACGGGTTCAAACGGGGAGTGTGGATGAGTCAGATGAAATTTTAGCCTCCCTGAGCCTTGGTGGTGTAGTTATTAGACCTTGAACGTGAATACTGAATCTCGCGAAAGGCCAAAGCCTAGGCACCCTTTGATGTCGATTTGTCATCGCACACCATGAACTCACATGAATACCAACACGAACTTAGGAGCCAGAAATGAGGCACATTACGTGCTTTTCAGGAAAGGAGACAGCACAACCTGCGTTGCGGACAAGTGTTGGGTATTTTCAGGTGGTTTGTAACTCTTCAGTCCAATTCGGTTTTAATCTTCCACCCTGTAAGGTTGTAAATTTGCCCATTAAAGTGACAAATAAGCTTAAGCATAGGCAACACGCTGAGACTGTCTAGAGTTCTCAACTCCGATGGGAATCCGTGTTTCGAAGTCTACGATGCTCTGGCGTCGAAATTTCTACCGGAAAATTAGGCATACCCTGCTGGAGCTCCGACTAATGTAAATGCTAATTACCAGGATAAACAAACGGCCACTTTTTTCAGTTTAACTACTTATAAGAAAAATATGCGTTCGCGAAAACCATTAAATAAGCGTTGTTTCAATTAATCGTAACTCGTGAGGGCATGTCACGTTGTCACTGGAAACTAGTTGCCACCTTGTAGGGTTATTTGAATGGTTTCCAGCGCTATTCAAACCCCCTCCATTTGCAAATATCCTACGTAAAAGCACAAAAAATAAGTTGGCTTGCTTAAGCACATTCATCTCTTATAATCACTCCTTTTAGATGGTGTTTGAATGACGTATTATGGTAACTCTTGGATACATTTTGCGCCTTTTGTTTATGAAGACAACTTGTCACTCCCTCTCAATGACTTAGGCGCTTTCCCCAAATAAATAATAGGAATGTAAAATCTGACAATTTGAATAAAGCATTAAGGCAAATTTGGTATTTTAGATTAGTCTTTCACCCGCATAAAAAATTTTTAGAGGTAATTCGCTCACCCATCCCCATTCAACGAAACACAGATGGTTCTCCACTTGATTTGCAGTAACTTGGAGAGTGTGCTAAGCTCTAAAAACAACGATTTTGTTGTCTTGTGTAGTCCCAAGGAGCCGACTTCCTCCTTTAATTCGTTGAGACTTTATATGTATTAATTTCAGCGTTCTGACACATCATCTGGTACCGTGATGGACAGCAAGACCTCAAGCTCTCCTGGAACCATTCCTTGATGGTTGAAATGAAATGGCTAATTATTTATAAAGAATGTTTTTCAAGATGTACCAATCTTGCCTAAATAAGCTGATTTAAGTACTCGAAAAGCTAGGATAGTGAATGATTATTCTCTGCTTTACAATGCTTTCCTACCTGCTCACTCTGTTTCATTCCCGACATTAGAAATAATTGCACAACTCGAAACCATCCTAAGGGCCTGAGACAAAGTTGAGGAGTGTTTTTAGCGTCATATTACTAAAAAATGAGTGAACTGGAAAGCAGGATCAAGTTACCTATCTTAACCAAATAATTTAGACGGCTTCGGTAATGGCGAATATGAATAGACAAAAGGAAGCGCTTGATGTTCTACAAATAATGCTGTGAAGATGCATCTTTTTCCGTTTTACTGAGAAGCAAACACATCGGGCCGATACAATCTCATTAAACTTATCCCTTGACCGGGTGCCCAGATCATTCTGCCACGAAATACTACTTAATGTTGAAGGTGAATTTGCTTGAACTTAAGGTAGGTGTGCTTAGTCCAAGAGAGTTGAAAATAGTGTCAAAATATTGCAAAAGGAGATAGTATCATGCTTACACCAAATGTCATCCTTGACATCACAATTGGGGGAGTGGTGCCCAAAATCTCGACTTGACACTTTGCCTATTTTTGTCACGGCAAACACTGTGTCGCATTTTCGACGCACACCATTGAAGCTCTGACGTACTGACGTTGCAAACCGATTGTCAGTTGGGTGGAAGAACAGACAATAAGATTTAATAATTTTTATCTTTCACAGAAGAACTGTTGGCTTTCGCCTCATTGAGCAGTGAACTCATCACCCACAGTGCTGGTGAAGTGAACGGGAAGGGTTAATGTCCAGCCACTTAACTCAGAAATGGCCATCTACATCTAAATCCCCTGCAATTCATTTTATCCTTCTTTTTCATCCCTTTAAAAGGGAGGAAAAAGTAATTTAATTGTTAAAAATTTCAACCAGACTAAGCATACAATCATTCAGCTCGATTTTCTATTTAGATAAACGTCTCATCGTTTGTCAAACCAGCTACTTTCTCCAGTGGCACTTGATGAATGCTTGCAAGGGAAAAAAGACGCAATTTTCTTAAGCCACCCTGATTTTCCACTATTCTTACATTGAAGATGTTACAGTTAGACAAACTATCTCTCGCATTGCCCAACTTGGCAAGTAGGAATTGCACAGGACATTGTATAGTTGCCAAGCGGTGTTCAAACGGAAACTTTTGTCCAAAACAATGAAACAGGAACTCCTGACAAGCTAACTTCAAACCTTAAGGAATAGTAGACATTTGTTCCCCCTCTATTTCAGTAAGGAATCAGTTTCAGTGGTAATAGCAGGAGCAATTGCCACCACTTCTGCATGCCCGAAAACTGTTTTAGATGCAATAAAGCTTTTCCTACGCTTTAGCTAGTTCGCCTTTATTTTCATCTTAAACCAAAACAAATTCCACGACGATTTCAGGCTTCGAATGAACGGTTGCATACACTTATAGTAGGGTAGAGAAACTATCCGGTTTTTTGTTTTCACAACGGTACTACAAAAAATGGGCCAAAAAGTTAAAAGTCTTGCAAAGTGACCTTGATGTCGATATTTCACCCAAGCAGACTTTTTCTACCGTGTGAGAGAGGATACGAGGAGGGTAGAAAAGTAGCTAGAGGGAATTCCGCACTGTGCAAGGGGTGACACTATGAGGAACTGGCGCTTGAAGGTAGGATCGCTTTAGCGATTGCTGTCACCCTCTAATTTCGGTGGTTGTAGAGGGTGTATCACGGAAATTTGGTTTCCTCAAGTGGCTTTTAGAGGGTCTATTAACTCGAGGCGCAACTACTCTTAAGGTATGCTATTAAAAGCTTCCTTCTTCTAAGTAAACATAGGACCTTTTAAGACGTTAGGGAAATGACTCGGAGGCTTGTAAAAACAGACCAGTGGGCGACTCTAACAGCATTGATAGCAATTACGAAATAGCAAGCTTCAAAGTGTCCACATCATTTATAAAGGCCTGAGTTAATCAGAAATAGGATGGTTAAGAAACCTTCATTAAACCCTAATCAAAGGAAGGGAAAGTGTCACTAGATAGAGCGACCCAAAAGTAAAATAAATACTCCTCATTTATCAATTGAGCATATTTGGGGTGCTTTTAGGTACCTGTTGAAGCATGTCAGGTAGAAATCATTTCCTGGATATACACACGCTGCGCCAGCGTCTTTCTTACTCCTAAAACACCTTAGACGAGGGGAAACCGAGTCAGCACTTGGCCTTAAGGCAACTTGTGAATGAGCTTTTTGCATCGCCAGTACTGAGATGGCCAGCACTACTAACTTGTGATGCAATGAAAGGTACACAAATAGCATCCTCGACCTGGTTTGTCAACGAAACAGACACCTAGGGTCGTGCCTCTGTCGATGCGGTCTCTGCCCTCTTTCATCTTGTTTCCCATGAAATTTGCAGCTCAAACATCTTTGTTAAGGAGGTAGAAATACTACGGTCATTTCTAATTTTAATTGCCTTTTGTGAACTTTTTCCCGGGTAATTATTCGCAACGCTGTATAGAGATGGAGACTATTTAAAAATAGGACATGTCTCACTACTTCCCTCTGACTTGTGTAAGAATTTGTGCGTACACCTTTTTTTATTTACTTCCAGTTATATCTGTGGATTGCCTTTGGCAAGAGGGCGCCTGGGACTCGACTTGGGACAACTGGTGGCATTATAAAGAGGGTGCGATCGGAGGCACGTCTTGACCTGTTTATTTCCCTTTTAAAGGTTCCTCACCACATTTCTTTATTAAACAGAAAGTAGTTTCCATTCACATATTTATGTCTGAGGTGGTAAGTAATTACAAAATAGGATTTATTTGTAATTGATTCATCTTATTTATTTGCATGCATTGTTAGGAATCCCTAAGGTTGTGCGTTGGGAAAAACCTATTTTTGAATATTGCATGTTTACTGCTAAATCATTGGGTGCGTATCTGCGGAAAATAAGTGTCCTAGTGCCTCTTTCCAAGCGCAAGGCATGTATTTCTACACACCAAGAAGTGTCACTTGATTAGGCAGAATGTTCGGGTTTTGGATATGATAAAATAAAAAGAAATTGCATATAGCAGAAAGAATTAGGACCCCAAAAACACATTAAAATAGGCAAGCGGCAACGTTTAGGCACAATTTGAAGAATGCTAACATTGCTTTCTGCTTATTGGGACCTTAACAGTTTGACCTTAACTTTTTTGAATATTGTGCACTCCTAAGGCCTCCCCAACAAGGAACAAATTTAAATTTGGGCATGTTAACACGTTCAAACAAAGCATCTTGAAGAAGTGAATGATTACCAAACGCCTGACGAATACCATTTGGAAATGCCTTTTTAGAACTACTCTATAACATAATTAGGAGCGGCAAGGTATAGTTGTTTGGTTTCATGTCAAACCACAAATATTGAGTTTGGGTAGTATTAAAAGTCTTATTTACCCTACCAATGTTGAAAGTTTTAATTTAGAACTCCATCCAAGTTAAAAAGTTCCACATCCTGGCCGATGATCAAATGTCAAGATTTAATGTGGCAAGGAATAGTCAAGTTATGCCCTTTTCTACAGCCAGTAGTATTAACTGATTCCAATTTACATTAAGGAACACTTTATTGTCTAGAAAGGGCCCATGTCTAGAGACATGAGGAAAGTTGGCTTTTGGGAGTTGGACATAACACGGTTTATGCTTGGGGTGTTTACGTATGTTTGAATAGATGGGCGGATGAATGAATGAACAACATGTTTCATGTAAAACTAACCTAGAAACAGAGAAAGTGAGTTACTTTGGTTTTAAGGGATTATAAAAAACTTTATGAGTCTCTTTGGTATTAGTGAACATCAAAACAACCCGATTTCCTTAACCAGGGCGAGGATTAACCCCGATTTTCACGCTTGCTGCTCAGGCAATATGTAGTACACCTTCTCCCTTTGCTTGGTTCTCTGCTTAGCCTACTTTAAGACCAAGTTTTGTACCTTCCATTGCAAGCCTGTGCTCCCAGTGCCTTCGATTAAGTGGCTGCCTAGAGGGGTGTAAAGGTTCCGCCTTATTTATGTCCTTCGAAATGGCGGAATTCGGTGTTGCTTTCGCCCAAATTTATTGCAATGAAACTAAGTTAATTATTTGACTAAAACTTATTTCCTTTGCCTGCAAAACAGATCTTTTTTCTTCTCCTTCTGGCATACGCCAAATGTCCTCTAGGCTGCGAGTCTTCTCAACCTATCAGAGCATTTAGACCATCAAGTGGAGTGCTACCGCACAAGTGCCATTTGCCTGAATTTAGGGTGGAAAATTTTTGTGCACACCTTCAAATTGAATGGCCAATTTTTATTTCTGACTGATTAATTACTCTTAGCTAATGCCTTAAGGGAATTGTCTCCAAAAAATTATCCACCATGCATACTTAAGAGGTAGACGAAGAAGTGAAAACAATCCGATCCTCGAGGGAATCTTAAAAGCAATTCACTCACTTAGGTTCGAGTCATTCTAGCCAAATGACAGAAGTTTAATCTACATGTCAAAATTCACTTTGAAAAGAATATTTTCCTAAAGGAAGCAAAATTACTACTTCAATTTGATTTTTTGATAAAAACTCACGCGTGTTTTTAAAGTAGCGAATGTCTTGACAACGCAAAACCACTTTAGGGGAGATATTTGAAGCAGTTATTGCTCGTAGTGTTTGGAAACTTGTGTGTCACTTTTAAATTACTAAATAGTGATTAGTTCTACTCAATGATTTGCAAAAGATGGTAGAAAATGCCTGTTTAAACATCAATTTCGCTCATACCTTGTGAAACTTTGCAGCAAGCCTCTCCACACTAAAACACCGCACTATTCATCGCACATCAAAACCATTTTCATGTACCAAATGATTGGGCGAATTTACCTAACAAATGTCAATCCAATAAAAGCCGTGTTTGCAGAGAAACCTGGAGAGGAAGCTGAGGTTTCGCCTACTGTGCACTGGGATGATGAAAAGGAGACGCGTAAATAGGAACTGCAGCCGGACATAAAGAGGGGATCAGTCAAGCTCTTACTCACTTCTCTGC
>CABFON010000151.1:0-14716 GCA_900683695.1 Echinococcus oligarthrus
GGCTGTGACTGAGGTGGTTTTCCAACTGGGAGCTGGAGACATTATCAAGAACCATTAACAGTCGCTTAGAAGTCCAGGTTATGGACGCCTGGCCGACACAAGCCACCAAGAGGTAGCGATTAAAGTATCCATACCTACGTGAAAATTTGAAAATTAAGCAGTGTACACTTAGGATTGCCTAAAGAATGTATAAAAGGAGAATAATTGACAGGTTACATCTGCCGAAAGAGGTTGGGTCATCCGGCCAGTATAAAGTCCTGGTTCGCCTTTAACGCTGTCTACACTGATAAGGTTGAAAACGAAAGTCTTCGATTCTATTTGTTGGGCTAATTACAACAACAGCAGGGCTCAGTTGAAGGTTTTCAACGGTTTAATCTGTAATGCAACGTTTTATGACTAAACTTTGATTTGGCTTACTCCTTATGCATAATTTAATCCCAGGGGTTCTCGAACCCTTTTATTTCTTTTATTTTCAATGCAATTAATTGAATGATTTACCCCTAAATTCGTACTCGAGTAATACACTGCAAAATTGTGAGTTCAAAATCAAAACTTTTAGTTAATTTTTTTAAACGAAAGGATTTCGTAAATGTTCACACCACGAGCCTAGTTGACAGTTTCCGTCAAATGGTTCTTGAGTAAAGAAGAGTTCCACCACGATCCATGATTACTGCATGGCACCAAACTTGTATGCCACTTGGAATACATGATGGCTGTTATGGTTACGTCCCTGACCAACCTAAAAACTTCGCATTAAAAATTATACAAAGCAGATTTTTCTCATTAAAGTTAAAGGCAATTGCTTCTCATCGGGCCAGAAAGTGCTAATGGGCAGAAATGAGTTGATCAGAAGCATTTACGAGATAGTATATGATGAGGATTAGCAAGTAGTGAATATTTATTTTTAATGAAATAAAATTTTTAGGCATTAAGCATGTCAAAGAACAAATTATCGGTCCACTCCTTGGGGCTAGGAAATATTTTGCCAACAAAAGTTGGCATCCCCCATTTTTTTTTCTCAGCGTTCAATTCTGACTTTGCCAAATGACAAAACGCGTTTTGTTGCTGGACAACAAATGGTTTCATTGAGGTGGGGCTGCTATTAATCAGGGGATGTAACGAATCTTTGTGAAAGATTGGCATTTGATCACAACTACTAACACCTATAAAACTCACCGCAATTCAGCATCAAAGTGCTAAAGCAACCCGATTTTCATCAAACACTTCATAAAGGTTTAGGACAATTATATACACGTTCAAACATTCAATCTTTTCCCTTGATAGTCCGTAATAGATGATAATAGCAGGAGGAGATAGGAAGGACACGAAAGCGATCCTTTTTTGTTCTTTGTTTTAACTATTTTAGCCAATTATGGTCACCAAATTTTACCAGCTATTAGGCCACATCGTTAGCTGATTAAGTGTCAAGCTCCGGTAGACATGGAAGCCGATTTTTCCAGTCGAAAAGCCGAATTAGGCAACAGTTGTTTTCGGCTACATGGGCAGCTTAGGAGAATAACTTCGCGGGATATGAGACCCCACTTGGGATTTCCTATGATAGTGTAATATTTAGTGGAGGATTTCACTACTTGAAGCACGGAAAATTCAAAAATACCATAACCAGGTTCCTTTAAATAAAACTTGTGCAAAACTCTGACTTGTCTTTCCTCACAATTTGTCTAATTTATCAAATCGTGATTGGCATGGTATTTTGGCATATCCCATCAGTCCTCCTTTCCTTAAAACCCAATGACCACTCGGCAACTAAATTATCCCTCTCAAAAAAGGCGTTAATGGAAAATTCCACCAAAATAAGTGTTTGCAAATGCATCCAAACATAATTTTACTGAAAACTTTATGGTTACCAGTATGGGCGTGTCCAACTTCAAATGATATCCGGTAGTTTCTGACTTCCGCAGTAAAATCGGTTTCCGCTGTCATCAACATTTATCCACATAGGCACTTCGAAATATAGTCTGGATGTTCATGAATAAGCATTCCGGTTTTAATGTGTCGCGAGGGAGTTTAAGCTTCCCTACTTAAAAAAGGGGGACATGTTGGGGGAGAAAAGCCAATTAAAACCAACTATTCTGAAGATGTAAATTATGTACCATGCTGTAATGAATTAAACTAACTCGTAGAGGTTTGTGATTTGAACTGTAAAACATGGGTGCATAAGCCCTAGTCTTTTATGTGGGTACATTTCAATCCCATCTCTAGTAGTTTTATTCTATGTGGACTCCGCGTGTCATGAAACATTGAAATCACCCGACGGATGTGACTTGAGCATGGCTGCCCTACGAGCCTAGTCGGACTCGATTTCAGAGTTGATGCTCAGGCCAGCTTCTTGAAAAATTCAAGAATCTTTTAAAGAAGGCTTTGAATAAAGTGGCAGAAAGTGCCACCAAGGATCAAATGGTAAAAATAATTAAATCCTGGTGATAAATCACTCATGAATAGTATAGTCATGCTGAAAGCCCCCCTAATTCTGGGTAATAATAAAGTGTCACCTGTCAACAGTGCTTAAAACAATTTAGCTTTTTGTAAAGACAACTTTCATATCACTGACTATCCTCAAGTAACTCCTAAGTGCTGCACAATTTTAAAATATCCACTGCTTTTTCTTCAAAAGACTGGGCAGTAGGAAAACAGGACATACAGTAAAAATACTTGAAACAAGCATAGACGTGGCTGGTATTAAATATTTCTAGTCTTTCTTGGATAAAAAGAATGACAATTTCCTTACCTTTTCGGTATTCGCGACTTTAAGAGCCAATGCGACTATCAATGAGGGTTTGAGTTAACTAGTAACCATCATCGGGATGATCTATTTTCTGACGGGCTTGCTCGTAACGCACTCGCATGGATTTTGCTAAGCAGAATAGGTAGAGACTGCTTAAAGCGGCCTTATTGTGATAAGAATGGCCGCGTTTTCAAGTACAAAAAGTTCACAACTTTTAGGACATACCGGAGAAGCCTGCCTTAGTAACTACTACCCTACACTCCGCTTCTTTGATTCAAAGGCTTGAAGTAAAAAAGTTTTCACGCATCATACCTACTGTATCAGTACGTGTTTTGGGCTTTTCTCGCCCCATATCACGTAAGATTACCACCACAAGTTAACTGAGCTTTTATTGGAAAGTATACTACGCCACTGGGTACACTTTCCAAGTAGTTACAACCATACCATCCGCCAGATGATCTGGTAAATGGTACAGTTAAAACGTCGTAATAAACTGTAGCTGAGACCGATGTGATCGAAATTGGAGCCTAAAAACCTCGTGATGGCGGTTTTCCTAACTCTGACTGTTTTAACCGAAAGAGGCAAATCGAAATCTTATAAGGATTTGCATACATCAAAACCATTTAACATTCCTTATCAAATAATAGGCAGGCTTTTAGTTAAAGTCGGAAAAGTTTGAAGCAGAATTTAGTGTGGTCGCGTGTGCTTCTTTTCAAACAGGCTTGACCAATTGACATGGTGTAATGTAATAATTCAGTCCACTTCAAACTCAATCTTGGTAACGAATCAGTTAGGGCTCCTCCATTGTACATCCTCCAGGCGGCCTGGCCTTTGGTCCGTGCCAGTAATCTACAAAAGTACATCAACGATGCATAGTATGTATTCTTTTGTCTTCAGAAAAGTCTCGGACTCTACATGCAACCTTACGAGCTTTTTAACAAAGAATAAAATTGGAACTTCATAGCGAGTAAACGATGTTGGAAGCCGATTATTATGGACGCCACAGATTACCCTATTTTAAACATCTGCCGACGTTTCTGATACGTGTGTCACCACAATAGATACCACATTTGCTTTGAAGAAATGATATGCTTTCTTGTTTTATGTTAGTTTATTCCTCAAAACACTTACTAGCCCAAAAAATAAATTTGGGTTAAAAGCCCATTAAAACCCATAAATAAAGTCCCACTCAGTTGCGTTTGCAAAATTAAAACAACTAAACGCTTCAAAACTTTTGAAATCATTAGCCCTAGTTTCACCATTTTATAAGTTAATAAATGGACTTCTTAATAGCGGCAACATTAAAAAATTAATTTTTCAAAGCAACTTAGACGCACAAAAGACGAAAGATGCGTGAGCATTCACTTTATAGCTCGCCAGTGGGATTCTTATTTATCAAAGACTACGCAAAGATACTGAAAGTCACACTGGAAGGTAAAAGAAGAGAAAACTTTATTCCCGTCATTTTGTACTATTTATGTGCCTTCTCTCTGCCTGTGCCTTAACATCCCATCCATTTTTGTAAAGCGGTCATGTGCTGCGACTTTTGCAGTCAATTACGGTTACATGGTAACTCGCACATGCTAAGGGGGTAACGCCTTTTGGAAAATTCCATCGTGAAGGAGATATTATGCATTTTTATTTAGTTAAAATACTCGATATTTGTACTGATATATTACAGAGTGGACTAAACTATCAAAGAACTCTGGTCGAATTTTTCTATAGTCAATGTTTAAAAGATCAAGTGCAGTACTTTGCTAGTTTAACTTCCCGTTTTGATTTCTCAGGTACTTTGGGCTTCTCTTTTGTACTTCAGCTGCAAAGCACGACCTTCTGGCCATACCAGTGGTCTCCAGTTCTTCTACCTTTTGGCAAAACACATTCGCTCTGGTAATTTGTCTACTTTCGGCTCCAGAGAAGTCTTAGCCCCCACACAATTTCCTAAGTTGTAGCCACCAGATTTAAACGCATATGATTTTACAATTTACCGTTCGGTATGCACTAAGAGGAAGTAACTCAATCAATCTGCTTATTTCTTGGTCCATTTTCCCTTTAAGGTGAACTATTTAAAATAAGCAAAAAATAGCTTGTTAATTTGATAGTCTTTGCCTTTGATAAGTGCTTTACGTAATTTTTTTCATTTCACGAAGAGAAATTAAGGCTTTTGAAACCTCTAAGGGAGAAATTGGGACTTTCTAGTACAAAGGCAGTAAATTGCAAATTAAACACGCAAATCATCTAGGCTGACTTGGGTATAATACGGCGGAGTTAACAACACCCCCTTTTCTATCAAAACAAACGCCAGAGAATGGCAATAGTCCCTGACAAGCCCGGGTGGGGGAGGGGGGACGAAAAACACCTAAAAATTTGCCTTTCGTCAACTAATACCGAGTCAGAATTGCCCTTGCCAATTAACTTGGAACCCAGTCAAAGGCAGTAGCCAATCAAAACCGCGGACCGGTTTAGCATGAACGTACAAATGCAAGTGACTTCATTAATGCCACAAAAATTTTTAAATGCAACTGCCACCGCAAATTAAAACTTTGAACTGCAATTAGTATGATCAGATTACAGAAGTGATACTCTCGTAATGCTCAGATATGCTAAATCCTTGTTTATTTACTGCGTTTGGATTATACTCACGAGGAGTGAAATTATGCCCACAGATGTCGGTAGGTGTTCTTGCGCACTTCATTGAATTTATTCATTAAAGTTCTTTTGCAATCTTCACTTTTTATGTCTGCAACTTAAGCATTTTGAAGCATTAGTTATGGTTTTATTTCATACTAGGCTTTCATATTTATTATTAGTAACTGCTTGGAAGTTTTCAGCAAGAAATACTTTTCATCCACATTTTATGAAGTAGAAAGCACCTACTTAAGAGGAAGGCAAAGTATGCTATATGATATAAGAATCTGGCTGTATTGAATTAAGAAAGTGACCCATATTACTACATTACACTACAAATATCCATCTTAAAATGTAAATTTTAGTCTACAATACTCTTTTAAATCTTAAACTACAGCACCCCTCTATAGAAAAGCCTCTATTCTCACTTGCCTGTCACCTTGCCAGACAGAAGGAGTTTGAATGGGCCCAAAATCGGGGCGTCTTATTGCCCCCACTGACGCTTTACTGACAACTTATAAAAAAAAGAAAAGGAGTTTTGTCCACTTATGTGCACGTCATAACTATGAGTCATTCCCCTATGTATTTGCCTTCCTTTGGCTCGTTAATGAATAAAATCTGACACCACTTCAAAACTAGCCCTCCCTGTTGTGATTAGGATGGCGACATTTGACAGTTGGCACGTTTGGCAATTGACAGGTCCCACTTAGTGAAGTCATTTTAGAAGTAGGTTTGTTAAATTTTGTTTTAGGAAAGAATTGTCTCCACTTTGAAGGGGAAAGCTGGATCGAAAACCACTTCCGTAATGGACCTTTGTTCAGTGCCAACGAACAAATTTCCCTCCAATTCAGGACAAGTCAGGCCAACGCCCGGCTATTTTTTACCGGTACTGCAAGCTTAAAATATATATATTTCACTTCCTGGAAATCAGGCTATGGCTAAGCGATCGCTTATATCCGCTTACCAGTTGGGAACTTTGAAGTTGATGCCAAGACAAAAAAATAGGGTCTGTTTTTTGTCAAGACCCGATGAGTCACTAGTTGTTGTCAAACCTAATTTCAAAACATTGGCAGACGTTAATGCACAAAATAATTAAATTCTTACAAGAAGCTGAATAGATGAAATCAGCGCTTTTAATCATCCAATGCAAGCATATAAACAAACACTACGCTCTGGCTCTTTGCCTGCGCCACAATTTGCAAATTAAGGAGGATTTCTTTTTATTTTAACCTTTTAAAAATAAACCTGTCTCACAAAAACTTCACTTACTTGTCTAATAAGGCATGGCATGTGGTAAAATTTACAAAAAAGTAAAATAAATTGGCGAAATAAATTTTACCAGCCAGTGACAGTAAGTACAATTCTACAGAACAGGTTTCAGAATTCGTGCAGAGAGGATGTTATCATTCACACAATGAAATAGTTGACACTGGTTTATTGCTTCGTAAAGGAACAGACAGTCTTGTCCAACTTTTAACCCCCATCGGCCTATTGTCAGTGAGTACATAAGTGGGGGCGAATTGTAGTGTGGGGAGTACAGCGACCTCTGAACTTCGAGCACAAATAGGAAGGCGCGTTTGCTGAATTTTTCATTTGCTAGGATTAAAATGTAAAAAGTTGTTATTCCCACCGCTTTGTTGGTTAAAGTTTGTGCATGCTTTTTGCTATATGGAATGGAAAATACCTTTTTTAATTTTATCCTAAAAATTGGAGAAAAACATCTTCTTTGAACTAGGACTTTGCATTTGGATTCCGCAGACATTCCGGGCTTGATTAATTGCCACAGTTCTTAAAAATTTAAACACAATTATTGGGGTTGAAAAGATAAAAAGTTTTAGAACTTAAAAATTGGCACAATTAGAAGCTGTGCTGTTTTTTGGCCGGCATTTCGCGCCACACTCCTGATTCCTCTCTCAAATTAATGGAAATTTTTACTGTCTATTGGACTCTGATGAAATCAAACTAGAGCAGCGCTTTGTGTATGGTTCTCGACAAATCCTTAGGCTCTGAGTTATCCCTGAACACGATATTAGGTATGTGTGCGTGGAATTAGGTGTCCTGTAAGACTAGGAAGGGTCTTTACTTCTAACATCGGAAAGATCGGTGTCAGCGTTTAAGTTCAGGAGAGGATGAAAGAGTTCATGTGGTTATATAGTAGATATTATTATTCCTCTGATTGAACTCCATTATATTCCAAGAGTTGGTTCTTTCCCCATTTTTAACTTCACGGATACTCCCGTGAATGGATGTTTTCCACTGAGCAGGAATAAATGTGCATTCCAACGAGGAGACGTAAAAATGTTCAGTTAAACATATAATAATAAAGATACTTTATTCTTCGACAGTATTTGATTGTGTCTTGAGCATAATCCCAATTTATTTCCAAGTATATTGCGGTACCAGTCCTTCTAATGAAAACCTTTGATGAAAGCAAGGGTTTTTAAACAGCCCTATCTCTGTTAGAAGAAATGTTTTAAAGAAAAACTTGTTTTGCAGGAAGTGACAAATGATGACAGATGTTCAATGGTACAAGCACTTTGTACTCCGACCTCTCTTTTTAAGACATCCTTAGAAAACAAAGCCTTGTAACAAATATGCGGTGTAACTTTTCGTCCTTCTTTACCAAGTTGGCCATTGTAAATTCATAAAGTCACCCTCTTCTTCAGTTTTAACAGAATATGCCTACATCTGGTCTTTTCGTACCCTTATTGCAGACATGTCACTTATGGATGAATGTGCCTGGATTGATGGGTGATAAAAGAGATTTGAAATCATCGCATTAGATTTTTTCATACTATCTCAGAAAAACGTGCTATAATTTTCAGCCGAAGTAAAATAATACCTTAAGACTTCTTTACATTTATAGTGTTTCAAAAGCACAGTCTTTTCTGTCTGAATGGTCCTTTGTCTATTTTATAATGGTTGAAGGTGGAATGTAGTCTAAATACCTGGCAGGTACGGACTTTTCTGTAGTGCAAAAGTTCCTGGATGATTTAAATCACCAGGGGAATCCTTTTCCAAAGCAACTTTGCGGAAGACTATGCATCGTTTATCACTTGGTATGGTGGGCTGAAATGCACCAGAACCATGATAGTCAATGATGAAGGGTTCGCACCGACCAAATCTTACTACAGATGAAAATTCAATAAGCTAGTTGAACTTTGAATCCTAAGATATTCGCGATAAGGTTTCTCCGAACATCTGATTAATTGAAAGCCCCGTTTTTACTTGGATGCTGATTATGTGTATTTTAAAAGGCTAGAAAATTTCTTATTAATTACTTAGCGATTGCGAGCTAGACAATTGTCATAGCTCAAACTTACTGTCATGTTTTTAGGCTGCAACGATTCATACTATGAGCTCTCATTGAAAGCGGGCCTACTGCATCTGCGAATTCGTCTTCCTGCTGAAGTTCCCTCCGACCAGCTCGCCGAGGCAATCTCACCCACCACCTCAGCCACCCTCACCGCTTTCAAGTGGTTCCAGTCAGCACGAGCAGGTCACCTGTCCGTGGGCGAGACTCTCCATGCGTTTACTGGACTGGAGTCGAGGCTAGACGATGGCCAGTTTCACGATCTCTTATTGGAACGCAGTCCTGACCAGGTTTGTTATTGATGTCAAAACGCGTCAACTTCAACTTTTTCTACTTGTTAACTGTCTTTTAAGCAAAAATCCTACTTGAGGCGTAAATTTTTACCATAAATCATCCACAACTGTTTCATCTTTGTCCATTTAGCTAGTCCATGTTTTTGGTCCTTTCTGCATTTATGTAAATGCCCGTTTAAATACCCCTCTTGCTAAAGGCGGTGCATGTATATTTCTCCTGTTTGAACCCATACTTATTTAAAGGGATTTTATTGTCCCTAGACAGCCCAAAAATTTCCAGACATGTTTACGGAGGGTATTGCAATTAAACAATCATAATTCATAATAAGGAGACGGTTTCATTATACTTCTGTCCTCTATTTTTAATGTTGGATGCCTGTCGATTAGACATAGGTCATTCAAGGCTGTTCATGAAGGCAGACTTCAGCTACGGTACTCTGCTGATCACCCTCATTGGACATTCGACGTACTTTACTTGCGAGTCAGTGGTGCCGCTGATTACCTTAAAAACACCCATTATTCGTTACGATTCATCGTGATCATTTATGCATATGTTAGATTTTTTGCAAACAAAGGAAGAGATTACGCAGTAGTTTTAGCAAATCCTTCACAACTTGAGTAACTAAATAGTACAATGGATAAATAATGCGATAATAACCGATCTGCTGGATGGTTGGTATTTTTAGTCAGTTTAGTAATCAGCCTCTTCATTATGTTCAAGACCTCTTTTTTCGTGGGATAAAATAGTCGAATGCGTACAAGCACTTTTTCTCATCTTTAAGACAAAAGTCAAACAAAATATGCGTATTTGTACAGTGTTAGTTAGAAACTGAAGATTCGTTTGATAATAATCAACATTTGTTGCTACATTTTAATAAACACATAAGGATAAACCCAGAGAAGAAGATGTGAAAAAGGGATTTGCATTTGATTGCTAGAGAATAATACATTTGAACAATTGCTTAACTGTGTCTGCTGAAGTGATATGGGGCCTCTAAGAGGATAAAGCCACAGTTAGGATCATCATGGACAATTAAGTCGTGAAAGAACTTATTCAACTAATTTGCATTTGGGTCTTTTGAAATTCTACAAGGACTTGATGCCTCAAATTGTAGGAGTTTTGTCCCTTCTTTCTATAACCCGTACCCCCAAAATGTCCCTCATTATCTTTGGAAGGATGGCACTGAAGTAAACATAAACCAGAAAAATAAAAGGGAAAATGTCGGAGAAAATAAACCAAGAAAATTCATGCATAACTTATATTAACAACGCCATTACTCAATCCGCTGCAATCAGAACTATTCGACATTTTCTATCCTTGCTTGGTTATAAGGTTCTGGTCCACTTCTCTCGAAGTGCCAACATTTCAGTATAACTTGACCGTTAATCATGCCTTCCTTATGGCTGGTTAACAGTTGCTGCTTGGAAACATTGCTTGGACGCTCCGTTTTATGCCCTCCGCTCCTCATTTTCGGTAAGTGGCTGAACGAAGTAAGGTTTTATGTCTAGAAAGAAATAAACCTATAAAATTTATCGTCCGCCTGATTTGATCGGGTTTTCAGAAGTAGTCGTCGATTTTGCAATTTAACAGTTTAAATACGGATAATTAACATACGGCAGTTTTTTACGAGGATATGAGGTCTTGCTTTTACTTGTGAAAATATGGCATACCCTTGCATACTTTCGAGCCTTTAGCTAGTAAACAAATCCACCGAAGCCTTTGGAGCTTGAAGGGTATAGAGGCAATCTCTTTTCATCACTAGTCGGCCGAGCCGCAAGCTGATAGATGGTTGGAACAATACATTGCTAAGCCTAGTGTCTGCTACTGATATATGTGGAATGAAGTTCATATCTTTTGCGACCTTACATTTTCTGTTAATGTGGGTGTAAACCTATTCGTACAGTCTCCGAAAGATTGTTTTTGGCATTTCAATCTGTGCCTACTCTAATCAGCGAAGACATGTTGTCGGCATGATTGACTTCTAGGGACAGAGGGTCTCCTCTCCTTAACACAATGCATCAACCTGTGAGTGCTTCATTTAAATTAAGCTGTTCATTTTAAGCGTCTGATTTCGGACAGTCATCATCCCTGCCCTAAACATTCCACAGCAAGCTTTTTAAGAAGCTGGCTTCTGCAATATCTCTTCAATCCAGTCAAACTTGGTTCATAATGCAGGTAGGCTCAAATCACGCTTTATGTTTGTAAAAGGCGTGGGGATTTGCAATGCGACAGGGAAAGTAGTGAGAAATAGAAAAATACTGCCCTCTTAATATAATAGCATACCTCTAGACTGTATAGTACAAGTATATAATCAACTGCATATGGCGAATGCTTTCCCACAAGTCACCTTGGAATGCAATATCGTAACTACCACGATGTTCCTAAATACCCCACATGGTTACAAAACATTCCTCAAGAAGCCGCCAATTGTTGGATGGGGCACAAGTTTAGAGGAGGAATACTTTCATCCTCTACGATATGAAAAATAAGCACGAATGTTACTTATTAACTATTTCATTATCAAATCACTGATACCGGACAGTTGTTTCTTAATGCGTACAATTTGGGAGGGTGGGTCGCTCATTCGTGCCACATTAAATTGCCCAAGAACTTAGTGTGACACGACCTTTTGGAGGCGCAATTCGGAAGCATTACGCCATCTTACACAACAGACCATGAGGTAAAAAATATTTTTCACCTTTTTAATGAGACCACGGTGCTGCGCTTTGTCGGTTTAAATTTGCAGACGTGAACAGCTGCTCGCACTAGACGGTCACATCGTGCCTCTTCCTTCTTATGGGCTTTTATGCTTAATCACCGTCAATATGGATGTTTATGTCATAAAAGGCAGGCGATTTGTTCCTAAGGCTTCTTGTGCCATTTGACATTCTTAATAGGGCTTCTCCTGTAGTTCGTGTAAGGTTTCTTTAAGCTTTTTTGTATAGAAAGCGTCAATTTGATTGTAAACCGATTAGATAATAGAACAAATCTGTTCAGCAACTCCTGCTCCGACAAAGCAGACTAGCAAGGTCTCGGTCACTTGCCGAGATACAACTCTCAGGTTCAAGATACTTTATTTATTTGCCATTAAAAAACATTGCAGAATGCTGCTTTTACCAGTGCTATTTACTCATCCATCTAATGGCCTAACCGATATCGACACTTTGTAGAAGAAAGTGTAACTTTAGTAGCCGAAGAAGAAGTAGTTGTTTAACACTCGTGGACCTGTGTTTTTAACAATGACAACTGGCTGTGCGAGCTCATATTATCCGTTTTGAACTCTTCAGGAATTAAATACAAATGGAGTGACCCTAACCACTAGTTTCTGCCCTGCCATGAACGTTTTTAACACTATAATTACTAAAACAAAATTATTTAAGTGAAATTCCTCCTACTTTATTAACGACTTCTAAAAGGCCATTTATAATGATTTAAGTCAAATGGAAAACCATTTGATTTACTCGGGTTGCTTAACTACAACCACTTCGAAGAGATGAATACTAAGGTAGACAGCTTAAAATAGGTGTCGTTTAACTCTGTTAAATATTATACACCGAGTAAAGGATGAATCCTGGAAGATCAAAACCAAGAGTATTATGTACTGCTCAGTTTGTTTCTTTAAATCGTGGTTTTAATGGCGTGGAAACTTATGGTACGGTCTTATTACTTTCACTGGGCGGCATGGTCTCCTGACTGTAACAATAGCCCTCCAACGCTTTTGTTAGGAGTTGCCACAAATTCTTCCATCCGCCGAAGATTCCGTACTTTCGAAGCATTAACATTTAGCATTCAGCAATAGAGAGAAGTATAAAGGTTTTTTTATTATTGCGTTATCATTCCATTGCGCCAATACAAGACCTGGAGACTTTTCTGAAGTTGAAAGAGAGCATAATACTGGGGCAGATTATAACCTGTAGACGTACAGAGGGAGTGGCGGGATAATAGCGTGGTCCAGAGGTCGGGCAGCCAAGCAAAATGGCAATGGGGCAACCCTAAACTACTCGTTACCAAGACCAGAGTTGAACGAAAAACTAAAGTACCACAATGTGGTTTAGGGTACTGAATCAGTAAATTTTTGATTTGTAGTAATTCAATGCTCTAAGCTAGTAGTGTAATCATGTTTTCACCCACTGCTAGTGTAATTGTGTAGGTATTTCAAGGATTTTATGTACGCATCATAAATTTACTTCAGCGCCTACACTTTTGAAGGACTAAATTAGCACATTCGCAAATGAAACCTCGAAAAAGTGCAGCATAATATCTTACGTCTACCGCAAAACCAAATTTGTCTTTGCCAAAGCAGCAGCAACGGCGGGTAGGTAGAAATTGCAACCCAAGTGCAGTTTAGTATGTAGTTAAAACGATCCCAGAAATTGCTTAGGCCACGAAAATCTTTAATTTTACTACTTTTGCCTTAAAGGCAGGCCAACTTTCTTTCCATAAGTGCCTTCTTTAATTGCAATAGCATGAGGTTTGCTTGATTTATGTACATCTTAATGGTTTGTAACCATTTGTCCGCTTCCACTTGCTGCATTGTAGATCCGCGTCAGCATCGATGAAAACACAGTCTTTTATCAACAGCTTAGTTTTGATAAAATTCGACCAGGTTTTCTCGAAATTCATCATGTTGTCCTGGGATCCTTCCCCAACAAATCCCTTAACCAGAAAGCATTCAAGGGTCAAATTCGACAAGTGAGTTTACTTAGTACCTTGTACACTTTAACATAAGCAATCCATTTCTCATTTTTCTGACTTTTAACCTTATTTTAAAAGCATTACACGTCGGCAAACGTATTCTCCTTTCCCGGACCTTTTTTCGTCTCTGGCCATTCTTAACCAGGACCCTTCATGGTTTTTGATGGCATGTCCAACGCGTGTGGTCACATGAAGACATAGCTTTGCATCAAGAGGCATATTTTGGATTAAATACTTTCTACTTTTTATCTTGCACGAACTTCTTTGGTTTGCGATTTCTGGCTCTCTTATGAATGGACAGATTTTGAAGACAGGTGAGAGTAGGTGTGGAGGGCATAGAAAGAGCCGAATGTTAAGTGTCACATAGACCTTCAAAATGAAATTTTGGCTTAGTTTTACCATGTATTGAATAGAACGAAATGACAAGTGACCACAATGTGACATCACTTGTGTTGCATGCCATGTTTGTAAACTACTTCCGCTGATAAATCAAGGTGGGTTGTACACTCACCAACTGCCAGGCGGTATGTTAACACCGTCCCTACAGCCCATTGGCTTGTTCTGCGAATTAACGTAAAGCGGGTAGGAAAAAGCAGAAAAGCTATTTTATGCCTATGCTGTGCTTTTACTTAACCCACCTTCATACTAGCAAGTATGCCGGAATCCTGTCCAAGTTTTTTTCCCAAAGTGGTCATTTGGTTTGAAATAGGCGAAGAAGTTACTTCTTTTTCTGTATTTAATGTTCAATAGCTTGAACAACTTCTTATTGTCAAAAAGGTAGTGTAAAAGAATATTATAGATGACGAAAATACACATTAATTACTGATTCATGTCATAAAAGACCTGCTCATCCAAAAGTATGTTAAATGTTAGGCTATTCTGCAAGTTGATGACACGACCCTCAACATTCTCCGGTTTGCTGAGAACTCCCTCCACGGATTCGAAATTGCGGGTACCCCCCCAACCAAATGCGTGGCTAAATCAGTTCCATTCTCTTCAGTCTCACTTCGACAAATTTACCTCCTTCTTCGTCTTCCTATGCC
>CABFON010000152.1:0-14712 GCA_900683695.1 Echinococcus oligarthrus
GCCCAGAAGGCCAGCCCACCCAGCGAGGTACAAGGAGGCTAATTCAAAGTCCAAAAGTGGCGCCTCACCAGAACCGAGGGATAAACCACTATCGTATTACCTATTCTTAAACATTTCTGATTTTGTAAACCAAATATACTGCAATGCTTCCAATACGCAAATTATGTGATTACAATACCCGAAGCGGCTTTAAATTTAATTTGAACGTAATTTTTGAGTGCCTTTGCAAAAAAAGAGCTTTACATTTTTTAAGTACCTGATTAAATTTGTTTATTCTCTTTCAAGCAAATTTTGTATTATGGTTTTTAGAACCTGAAAACAACCAAGGTGCTATAGACACGATAGAAAATCCATGTTGCAGAGTTGATTGTCAGGCTGTGAAGCCCTAGGAGTTTCCTCAGACATATGCGTAATACTTTGCTTGCTGAACTTTTCATTTGGGTTTTGCGGTTACTGATTGCGGGTTTCATAATAATAACCTCCCGGTCCTTCTCTCGGTCGACGATATTTATTCTGCCCATGCACTGTGTCCTTCCTGCCTTCAAAAAGGTCTTAATGCTCTACATTGGTAAATGCAGCAAGCGAACCTGATTTTATAAAATATATACTTTGGTTTTTACCACTATGTGATAAATCATGACATAAAACTGTGACGACCTTAAACAGAAGGGTCGAAAAATGTCTACTGTAGGAAACTATAACAGTTATTACCGGATAAAGCGCACTAGTCATGACCTCAAACCACTGTAAAAATTTCGTTATGGAGTTGTCTACGGTAATCGCATGAAGATCAATTATGTTAACTCGTTATGCCTATTCTGCATCTTCACTAGCTAGATAGGACCCAAAAAGATATGGTTAAGCAGCACCAAAGAGAGAATAAAGTGGTAAACAGAAACAGATGCAAAATCTTGTTTGCACGAAATTATTTTTAAACAACATTCCTTACGAAGTGACAAGTGGTAAACAGAAGTGAAGGCCAGCACATTCCTTTGTCTCCAAACCAAGTTTCCGTACAGGACGAAACTTTAGGAAACTGTTGAATTGCCAAGAGTAAACAGTGACGCAGAAGCCAAATTCCTTCTTTTATAATACTGATTATATTGTGATGGCCAGCACACGAGTTCGGCAATACGTAACGCCGGTGACTGCTCAAAAGACGAGGTGGGCTATATAACATTTTACCTATTTGTTTCACATTTCGTTTTGGTTTAATGGGAACCTAATGCTCCATCTTTGTATTTTCTCTTAGCAGCATGGGCTCTGAGACAAAACAGTGGTTTCTCATCCTAGCAATATGCCTTCTTTTTGTGTAGTAGATAAATATCAAATGGCTTGAAAAAGCTTTTTTCAAAAAAACTAATAACGCAGTAGCAGATCTGGCGATCAAATTTTAAAAAGGCGGTGACTAAATGTTTTTGGTGGCAATATACATTCAAACAAAGGCAAAACTTAATGCTGTTTTGCCCTATAAAATACTAACACAATTGCTGTTCGCCTGCATGGTGATAAATTAAATATTAGATAAAGTTTTTGATAAACTACAAGGAAAATGTGATTAATTTTTTAAAGGTGGCAGCACTAGATTCATGATTACTTGTGTTGCAATTACTTTGAAAATCACACTACATGTAGCACCTATTGAAATGAAACTAAAAAGTTTATGTTATTTAATAGTAAAACCAAAAAGTTTAAAAGAGGGCCTGGTATGCTTTAAATACGGTTTTACGAACAAACAAAAGGTCGTGCCCTTAAAATCCTTTATTTTGCAGGTTTGTGATAAATCAAACGTAAAGCTACTTTTAACTACATCTGGTTGACCTTACAAGTAGTTTCCTTTCTATTTCACTCCAAATTATAATCTTCAGGTTGGCTATTTAGAATTTTACCATTATCAACAAATTCAATCTTAGTAAAAAAATTAATAGAATTACATTACAACGAAAAACAAAACGTGAACGAAAAAAAAAATCTTTATGCTTAAATTCCTCTTGAATGACTTCTAAACTAAAAACTTCTTTTGTCAACCTTTTTGTTTAAGCAAATTTCTGTTTTCTTGTTTTTCTTATTTCTTTAAAATATTTTTTTGGTACGTATTTTCTTGAAAGCTAATAATACAGGCTTTATATATCTATAATTGTCAGCTGGGTGAGTACTACAATGCGTTTATTGGTAATGAACGCAATTGTACATGAGAAAACTATGAATCTGCATATTGAAATAGCAAAAACACCTTAAGTTGTAAACATTTTTAAATTGGTAAAATAAAGCGATTATAATTAGTTTTAGACTTAATCTGCTTTGACGTTAATTAAACACTTACATATCAAGTAAGTTAGATTTTCTGAAATTTCAAAGATATCTAGGAACAGGTTATTTACTTCTCATTATTTAGTACATGAATAAACCCTAACGTAATAAATTAAATGTAAAGTTCTTGTTAATACACAACAATTTTTTAGATTAGAAACCCAAATTTATATTAATTTTTACTGCTTAACGTTTTCTTAACACTTGTCAAAAGATAGGCTTATGACCAGGTGATAAGATTTTGCAACAATTCCTAACATAAGGGTTGCTAATGGCGTCCGTTTCTAATTCTTTTAGCAGTCTTTTTATTTATTAAAAGCTCTATCACTAGCCGTAACCTGTGTAAACTTAGGAAGGAAGATAAAACTAACTTGACGGTTTTCAGCAGTAAAAAATACATATTTTTTCAAAACTATATAAAGTATTTGAATTGCTTTTACAATCCTCACTTAAGTTCAAAAACTGTAATGCTTGTTCCAAATACGTTTTTTCTTTAGTATCACTTCCGTCTTTTTAAAATAATACTGTTGCATAAAACAATACTTTTAAGTTGCAGTTAGTAATACTAGACCTTTTTGTAATGGAAAAATGGCATAGACTGCAGGTGGGATAATCTAAAACGACTCAGTAAAAGGACTAAAATTGACGTCCCGTGTTCTGCAGGATTGATGTTAACAACAGAAACGCCATTAGTTTTAAACCATCAGTAAAAGTTTCGTATCTGGTTTGTTAGCAATATATGTATGAAAGATGTCTACTATTAATAAAAAATTTGAAAAAAAATTTTCAAAGGTACCAAGGTAAACACAAAACAGAAAAGTAATGTATTACACAAAATCTCAAACGAACAAACAAAAGATAAGCGACAACTTGAGATAGGCTAAGCTGATTACTGAAAAAATGTTTTATAATTTTTTTTGCATTAAAAGACATACTGTAAACATATGGCAGCACTTGCAAGAAAATAACACAAACCAAATATTTGGCACCGATTACATGTAGATATTTATTTATTAAATTCTTTAAATTAACTTAATATCCGCCATCTAAAAAGGAATGCGTTAAATAATACCTCTTTATAGCGCATAAAAATTTAGAAGTAATGGTAAATAGGCTTGCTAATCATAAATAACAGAAAAGGGGTTATTAAATAAATTATATCTTACACCAAGGGTAGAAAGATGAAGCTAAAATTAAGGCAGACGTTTAACGACTGCACATAAACAAGCATTGAAGTATTATGTGAAACCCACGAGGAAGATACCCATCCCCAGGAGCATGCTGAGGTAAAAACTCAACAGGTATATCTAAATAGAGCAAAAAATTAATGTGAACTGCGCTGTGAAAGAAATATGTAAGCTTGAAAAATCTTACAAGGACATGGGGTACTAGTGACAGCTACAACTGTCTTGCAACTCTTATGACATCCTAAAGCATACAAAAGATAAAATATTACAATAACTTTAAATTTATGTTATCAAAAAAACAAACATATTTGTAAAAATTTTGCGAATGTATAACATACCACATATGCATTTCTTGTAACAGCATCTACAGCCTGCAATATTCATCCTATATTTTGATTTCTAAATTTCCTTTTTTACTATATTATAAAGCTTTAATCTTCCTATTTCTATTTAACAAATATTAAAAAAATTAATTTTATACAAAACGTTTAAACGTTCCTAAACAGAAAACAAATCTGATAAAAAACAATTTTTGTTATTAGCTCAAGAACTTACCGCAATCTTTTGACTTCTTGCCTTAAGTATTTAAAAACAAAACAAATGAAAGACCTTTTGGATTGCAGTTTAGGCTTTACTTTTAATCTCAAACATAGGTATTATGACTTAATTTTAGTAATTACGAAAATGCAGAAATCTCAGTCTATTTACCCATCGTAACCCTTTTCTGTGGTCTACGATATCACAAAGGCAAAAACTTGCAATATATTAAGAGGGTATAAATAAAACTCCAATAGAATTGTGCAAATACGCACGTCACTTATCACAAAAACAAAAGACGCTTAACTTGATTGAATTGCTTTTGCTTTACTGGGCATTGGCATTTATGCAACGGTCTTATTTTGTAAAAACAATTAATAAAAAAATAATAAAATGCCTATAATTTTGCTCAGTAAACTCTAAATGACAATAATTTTTATGCTGTACTTTTTGTGAGATTAATTTATTTTTGTCTCAAAAATACTCACTATTCCAGTCATTGCTTACTAAAACTGTGTAGTACATTGGGGTAGAAAGTAAAAACCTGATATATAATTGTTTTATATTTTTTACTTGTATTGAATGATAAATACAATAACTTAGCGAAACATAAACATTTAGATTAAACTACTTTAATCGCTAACTTTATTTTAAAAAATCCCACAAAATAGTGTCGAATAAAATAACATTCTTGTAATCCGTTAATAAATACCCATCGTATTTTTAAAAAAACTAATAGTAAAAGTTGACTATAAATTTATCAGCCACAAGCATTTAACAAAGATTCTGCTTTGCCTTGCAATGCTTTAAATTATGGGCTTAAATAGCAATTCAGACGGCTTATGAGGCTACCCGCATTTATTCGTAAAAGAGTTTGTATGATATTTATTTTAAACAACGCTTTTTAGCTGAATCTTTTGCAAGTAATCATGGAGTGCTAACAATTGTCTTTTTTAATAAGAATTGCCGAAGGATAAAAAAATTAGATTGAAAAAATTATAGTTTTGTGAGTGTTAGTTAAATGTGTTTTTGTCATCATTTATGGCTGGCTTGATAAACATTCTTAAAGAATCATTCATAACAGTAGGTCATGTCAAGTAGCGCATTTGAAACACTTAATGCTTACTAAACCTACCTTTGCATAGGTGATTGGCAAATAATTTCTAAATAACATACTATTACAAGATTGTTTCTTTTTTAACCTTTTTCGCTAAATCAACGTTCTTCCCGTGTTTTCTTAGGCGCTTTACTAACAATATTACTAGCTTTTTTGAAGATTGGAGTTGATGCAAATGAAAATTTGTTAATGCCACAGATTTTTACTTTTTAGTTTTTAAAATTGTTAGATTTACTATCAATTCAGCTTGATTTATAAAAATTATTGTAATGAAAGAAGGCTAAACAAAACAAAAAAATTTGGCTAAATAAATTTTGATTGGCAGCATTTATTAAAACCTACGGCCTTTTAATCAAATTTATTACCTTTATTTTGCATTGCTTCAAATTTAAAAGAACTTAATAAAAGGGCAGCTGTCGTTGAACTGCTACGCGTAAAAAACGCGCAAATTTTAATCTAATTACTGCGTGAAAACATGAATACGAAACCGATTGGATAGCACACAGGACGGCGAAGAATATTTTACATTCTCATGCTGGAAAAATTTACTCACCTTAAGCGGTAAATTCTCAATGGGTGAGTAATGCAGAGGGAAAGCAAAGCAATTAAATATTTTTTGTATACCTTTTTTTAACGTTTTTATTAAAGGTAAGAAATCCAAATCACAAAGTAAGTTTTCGTGGCTTTACCGCCTAATGCTTTAGTTCAAATAGCACTTGTGTGCAAAACTGCCTTTTTATCGCTATATAAAAAATTTAATAAGAGTAAAATTGCGGTATCTTTTTTTAAACTGTGTTAACCTAATTTTTTTATATAGTAAACGTATTAAACTAGCTTTTCAAATAAACATTTAGGCTGCAAATATTACTCCTCTAAGAAATATTTATGTGGTAGGTCATCTTATAGTATTTTAGTTGTAACTGCATTTGTATTGATTTTTTTTCATCCTAAATAAATATTCTTCAAAATTTAGCTAATTTTTCTATTTATTTTAGATCATTGTAGTGCCAAGAAAGCGGTATTATCCTGCGCAGATTGGACCTTTGACCCATGTAAATCAATTACTTTTAACAAATATGCTTGTAAAAGTAGAAGTCAGCAAAGTTGTTTAGCTATATTTCGATCATTAGCTTTAGCTTCAGTCGAGCAATTTCGGCTTCTTGCCTTTTATCCATATAAGGTTAAAATAATGTTTCTTTTCATTGTAGATTTTTCAAGACTACCACAGCAAGCGCGTATTATGGCCCCTCCAAAGCATAATGTTTATCCTTGTAAATAATTTAAAAACAATAATTTTTTAATTTACAGTTAAAATTTATACTTAGTTTAAATTTAGCAGTTAAATTTAGCCAAAAACTACAACGTGTTGTACTTGCTTTACCGGATCTAAGGTAAAAATGATAAAATACCCACTTATATTTTACTTTTCATTGTAATTGTATTAGGATAATTAAGATTATTTAAAATTAGAGCACATCTCATATGTCTATCTTAATACATAAAGCTACACATTTGATTTATTATATGACCAGCTGTAGTTAGATTAAGATAACAAACTCGCACTGTTCGTTAAGCAAAATTAGAAATTTTTTTAAAAATTTGTGTTTTACCAATTGTGATTGTACTTGCGTTTTAAAAATAGTATGTGCATGTACTAACTGCAAGTTGACCTAACAGCAGTTACGGTCACTACCAGTTAGGTTCGCCTCATAGGCCTCATCTATACAATCACGATCGTCCTTTTAATAACAGTCAAAGAAATAGCATTTGTTTTTGATATTTTCTAACTTTTTCTTTTTCAGATTTTCCCCCTGCACCTATGGACGTGGGTTTTTCAACAGCCCACTACAGTAAGTTAATAGAGTTAAGACCTTATCTATGCTTGATTAAATTAAATTGTAAAATTTGCTTTAGATACACTCAATAAGGCATACGTGTTAAACAGAGAAGTAGACGGGACACGTAAGCGACTAATTAGCGAAACTCTGATGTCTTAAAATTCGTTTGCATTTACCGAATGATTCATTTTAGGTCGTTCATATGACAAGATATGTAAGTTATATTCAAAAAAAGTGTGAACCTATTTTTGATTTCGACAAGTAGCTAGACAAAATTAGAAAACCACAGGGAATCTAAGTTGCATTTTTTTTACTTTAGATGATCTTAACCATAACAGGCCGCTGGTAAGACAATATGATGAAAGTGGCCGAGAAATCAATTTCAACTAAGAAATCAACTTGCCATCTCGCATACAAAATGCATGATTTGTCACGCCTAACTTATTATAATTTAAAAAAATAACCATAAGGTATTTATTGTTGTAAAATTATGTGTTGCTTTGTGATCCATATTGATTCACAACTGTTTCTTTTTATGCTTTAACAGCTATACCTACCAGCTAAAAGTGCAACGTATAGGTTAAAAAGTATAGTTTGGAACATAATGGTTCAAAAAAGGAAATTTATTTAAAAAGGAAAAAAGTTGCGTAGTAAACATTATTTGCTTTAGCTAAGCAATTTTCATGCAATAACAGTAATTTATCTGCAATATGCGCTTTTAACGCGCAGGATTTTGCAGTAAAGTTACAGCTTGTTGATGTGATTTTAAATTATGTGCTTTTTTAATTGGAACAAAAAAACGTTAAAAATCACATTGTGAAGTGGGTTTAGTTACTTTTATTTTAGTGCATAAACTCCTCTTAGATTGCATAAGAATGTCCACGATATTATCGATAAATATTATTAAACAACGTAGAAATGATAGCACAATATTTTAAATTAAATGCAAATTTTATATAAAAGTTTTTTTGCCTTAAAAACTTTTTGTAGATGAATAAAAAGGAGCATTATAATATAGGCAAGAGAGAACGCTCACATGTTTAAGTAATTGCATACAAAAATGAATAAGAATTAATAGACAGCAACACAGAGGCTGTAGACCTTTGTTTGGTGATTGTCTAAACCTTCACTACGCAAACCTGCAAAATCAATTAAATTTTTTCATATAATTAGCGCAACTATGGTAAACATTAACACTATTGTAGTAAGCATAACAGATTTGCTGTATGCCATGGCACCAATAATCCTCCAGTTGTTTAGAAACCAAAAATTCTATATTGCAGTAATGCTATTTACATCAGTTAACTCTCGACTGATCTCATATAATAATAGAACTTACGCAAAGAATTCTGCTTCCTAACATGCAACATGCAAAACAAAGGTGTGTGCAGAGACAAAAACAAATGAGGAATTTACGCTGCATATTACCTTCTTATATTACACAAACAATGGATGCAAAATTAGCAAAATTGTTACTCTTTTGTACAAAAAGACAATTAAAATTATTTAATTCTAAGTCCTTTTTAATATAATGACATTAAAATAATAGTAGTTTTTTACTTAAGAATATGCAAGCCTTGTTATTGATCTCTGGGAACGATCTTTTAGGTGGCGAGTACAAACAAACTTTAGATGAAAAAATATAAGCATATTGTGATTTGAAATCACCACGCGTCTAAAGGTTAACAATAAAGCACTTTTAAATGTAAATAGAAAAAAATTATTTACATAATACCTATTTTTGTTATTTTTTTGATACTTTTCGAACCATTTGACAAAAACCCCCTACAGATATATATATATATATATCAAAAAAACCTTTTGTTCCCCCTTAATTTAATTTAATTTTGTAATTATTTTTCCTGTACATCATTTATGTTGATGCTGCTCAAATACGAATCTAAACATCTTATTGTAACTAGGAAAAATTACTATTATTTGTTGATTGATGCGGTTTTATCGACGTCTTTTTCGCATTACGTTTTGATGACTGGTATATACTAATCATAATTTATCTTATAATGCATGTTTAAGGATTTGCGGTTCCGTCTAAGAGGTAATTGCATTTAGTACACTGTCATGGTACGGACATGCTGTTAGTGCTATGATGTCTTTTGCAAAAGTATTTTAAGCAGGGCATCCAAAGTATCGATAAACAAAAGAAATTCATTCAAGCGCAAGTGCTAACACGATGAGAGCATTAGACGACAAATTCATAATTAAAAAATGCACTAGGTTTTACAAGATAAAGCAAATCAGTACTTATTAAAAAATTTTACATTACATTATTTTACATTATTTGCCCAGATTTACAACTCTACTTTAGCACATAACGTTGGTAAGACAATCATTTGTTATCTGTTGTTAACTGCAATCATCTAAACAATTCTTGCGAAAGCTACATTAGGTTGTTTAAACAAAGGATCATTTACAGGAAATGTCTATATCATTTCTATTGGTACGGCGTAAATAATCGAGTCGCGACACATATGGATATAATCACTTTCTCAACGATTTCTTGCAGCCGATTAAGGTGTTTGCAAAAAGGTTTCTACCAGAGTCATGTTCAATCCAGCTTTGTATGTCATATTTTGCGTTAAATTAATGTCAATGACCTTACAATCTAGACAACGCAAGTATGAAACAAAAAGGGCATGGCGACAAAAGAAGTAATATATGGAATCGTCTACAGCTTTGTCATTTGTGTTACAGGATCTTTTCACTGAGAGCAAATTCTAGGCTCAGTAATTTGTCACTGGTGTTTAATAAATGCATTCATTCGACCTTGAAAATAAATGATAATTCTAATCTAATAAAACCATTTAGTAAAATATATTTAAGTAAATAAATTGACAAAGTTTTCTTTAAAACCCTAACTCTAGCTATGCACCTATTCACTTATTAATTTTTCGAATCAAATATTTCCAAAACCAAAGCAGATAAAGCTTGTCTTGAGCAAAGTTTAGTGTTTACAAATTCCATTTAAAGTAAAAATTGGGTAAAAATAGATAATTGGCCAATTTTAAATATTTAACTTTTTTTCTTAAATCAGTAGGTATTTAATAGAAAAGTGTAGTTTGCCAGCAAATTATTAAAAAAAACGCCAAGATTTGTAAAGAATTTGCCTTCCAATTTCTTGCTTTTCATTTTGATATTATAAGGAATTTAGGCCTTACAGTCACTTCAAAAATATTTCTAACATCTCGCCAATTACTTTGACGCCGGTCTTTATGATATTAAAGAAGCATGAAGGTAGCAAAATAGACTCAATGTGTGAATAAATAGTTTAAATTTGATTACCGAGATTCCAAGTTAGGTGAGTATAAATTCGTATAATTGTGGCAAATTTATGACTAAAAAGAATTATTAAAGAAAGGGAAATTTTTTCTAATTAAACAAATGAAGAATAAACACATCGCTATTCCTCAAGCAGTTATTCTTAAAAAAAAACAGTAATTTATATTATCTTTCAGAAAACGGGATATTTTACATGATTTACATTTATCAGAATTTTATATGGCTTAAGACAATGGGCACATGGATATGGATTTTAACTTTCTACCGACTGAAAATATCCTTTACCTCCAAAGCTGTCTTCCCAGCTGTTACCATCATCTCCACTACTACGACTACCTTAACATGCGCTTCTTAACTACAAAAGTATGAAGAAATAATGTGAAACAAATTCAATCCAAAAAAGTTACATTAACAAAACACCTCTAATATTCCAAAAATTGAAGGTTGCAAAAAATACATCTATCATAAAATTGAAGTAAAAATGTATATGAAAAATTGGTAAACGTTGGCTGCGGTCAAAATGATATTTACAAAAATGGACTAGAGGGTGATGAAAAACGTTGATCAGTACTGTGCACTTACTCTGTGTTCCAAAGCATATTGCCTTCAATGTATACTTATAAAACTTTTAAGTGCGTTATGCAACGTACTAGCAATATACCATAAGACTGAACATCCCCATAAAATCTAGTGAATAACAAGCTACAGCTAAAAAAGAAATGAATTATAAGCACTTTAAATGTCACGGTATTGAGTCCATTTGTTTCAAGTCGAATTGTAGACTAAATTGTAGGGTCTATCTCCGCTATGAAAATGGTGTAAAGAACACAGCTGGTAGCATAGCGTTTAATAAAAGACCCTTCAAAACCATTTGTTCAAGCATGTTTAGGCATGTGCTTGACTTAAAATCTGTGTTCTTTTCAAACATGCACAAGATCAAGTTTATTTCCAAGCAACAGTAATGCGAACAAATTCTAAGTAGCGCATTTAAGACCTGATTGACACAATTGCAGGGGCTAAAATGCCCATTAAGTTGTCTTTGTAATTGGAACTAGTGCTCTATTACCACGCTAAAGTACATTCAGATATTCATATATAGAAAGAAATAGTTTGCCAAATCAAGAGCATTTTACAAGGTATATGAGGTAGTCATTTATAACCTTTAACAAAGTATATATGCTAAAAGGATACGCATTGTTATGGGAATGAGATTGGGGTGTTGAACTGTTCAATGGGTACAGGGAACAGTAAGCAAGCACCCATTAGGGACAAAAGTTCACATGCAGAGCATTGTTCGTACGTTCTACGATTTGCCAGTCAAACATAATTGCAAAAAGTGTTTTAATGTTCCGTCAATCTTTACAAAGTCACGCTGTTTGTACCTAAATATGAAACACCTACACTGGTTTTATGCTCTTGTCTTGTAACGCGAACAGTAAAATGAGTGCACCATTTAAAGACAACCTACACAATTGACATCTAAAGGTTTCACTGACTGTTAGCCGGGAGACAAACTTTTTACATGCTTGTACAGTATGAAACTGGCTGGAAATTAAAAGTAAAATCAATTTATCAGGTTTTTTGGTAACACGGCAAGACTAATTTGTATCACTTATTCTGGTGGTAAAATAGAGTATAATTTATTTTCCAACGCCTAGACATCCCTTCCGTAGACAGACTGGAAGGCGGAAGGCAAGTTTGCATCCCATGTTTAGGGGACATCTCATTTATTGCAAGTACGTTAACATAGTGGCCTCTAAAGTAAGCACCTAATTCCAAAGACATGTTTGTCATTTGTTCTCCCGATTTCCTAGTTGGGTCAACTCCAGTCGTTTTATTTGAATTCATGGAGGAAGCAAGGCTGGAAATGTGAATGGTAAAATGTACTGACCAATGTATTAATCAGGGCTGCGTATTCTCCTCTTCTAATCTACCTTAAACTGAACTAAATACACTTCTACACATTTGTTACTCCCATTCCCTCCCCTTAATAAGCGATGATGTGGCTTTAATGAAAGTCATATCATTAAATGGTTGCCCTAATAAAAGTTACTTTCGTGGCACCATGTCGATGCGCTCAAATCGAGTTTGCAAGCTTTAATTAGATTCGAACCGGCGCGTTTATCACAGTAACCATTTTAGCTTGTGACGATTTATTTTTCGGGGAAAGTTCATAATTTACATCACTTTTGCGCGAATAGCTATTACTGATGTTTTTGCACCATTACCTGAATATAGAGCTTACAAGGGAGTCATGAAGTTCACCAGAGCGTAGTTTGGGAAGAGGTGCACCAACTGTTTTGTAAAACGCCATCCTACTAACATTTTGACTATGATGGTGCTTTAGATTCCTTTTCGCTGTCACCTGCCACAGAACCTTCGTACTGACTTTTCTACTGTCGGGTACGGAATCACCCCTGGCTATTTGATGGCACAATCCCATGACCGTCGCTTCCTGCACAGTAGATGAAACAGGGCAATGGACTATGGTGTGTTGTGTTCATCATTTACCTTAAAAGTAAGTGTGTGATTTGAGAATTACACACTCGTAGCTTGCAATCGTAGTACGTGGTAAGATACTTAAGCAAAAAGCCGATATTTCACTGGTAAGTGGTCATCTTACGTGTTTGCAATCGTGATTTTGGCTTACTCCGAGTCCAGGTTTTCCACTCTCAATAGTTGATCTGTGGACTCTTTTTACTCCCCAGAATAAAATGTTGAATTGGGTGGTCCCTTTTGCCATTGCCTTACTCCCAACATTCATTTCAGCTTGGGTAGAGTAGCTGATTTGCCAACAGATTCCTTGTTGCCTGAAACATTTGCGAATTGAATGCTCGAATGGTAAAAATATGCAATCATTTGAAGTCTCTAATGACATTCTGCTTTCCAAACAATGCATAAGAAGTCGGTTATGAAGAATAAAGTTGCTTGTGTAAAGTGCTCGGAACTAGGTCCGTTCTGTTGCTTCACATTTTTATTCAGCTTATGAGAACTGTCAGCAATGGGAACAGGGAATCTCTGTAGTTCCGCCTTTGCGATTGTAAACCTAGAAGGATGTCCCAATTTTGATACGAATATTCTGTTAAAGCCGAGATTTACAAAGCAATAACTCGTCGATAGCTTTCGATTGCTACTCAAAGGTAGGAACGCCACGAATGCATCTGTTCTTGTGTGTTATTTTGACGACCGTTTATGTACTTCGCTGCTGAAGGCAGACAAAATGGTTGATAAGCATTCTTCGCCTTACAGGTACGGGTAATATTTCCGATGAAAATGTTCAAGTTGTCGATCACAGAAATGTCAGAGTAAATTAAGGCATACACCGACACGGATGCTGCTTGTAGATCATCATGACAACGTGGAACAATGGGCATGTATGGTTGGCACAGGCAATTAAAGCAGAATCGCATGTCTGCGGGATAAAAACGCACGACTTAGCTTAGTCCTTTCAACGGTGCACCTGTCTTTAACTCTATTTGTCTTCCCTCTGCCTACAACAGAATTCTTCTAGCTACATTTATTTTCGCCTTCTTGTTGTTTTGAAATGGAAACTACTTGATGAGATATTGTGCCAAAATTTCTCAAAATACAAAATTTGCATTGCAACTAGCCGCTTTGATCAGTGCTTAACACCTATGGTGTTGCATAGATGAAATTAAAATGAGGCTTTGTTAAGTATTGTACAATTAGATATATCGGTAAAATCATGCATGTAGTTTGTTTGAAGCTTGCAGTAATCTGTGTTTCATATATTTACTTTCTGCTCTTTTAAACTGTCTTATTATTTTGTGATTTAGTTACTTTTCCCCTTTAAGAAAACATAACCTATTTATTGGGGATTTAATGTACTAAAAGACTGAAAATATTTTTCCTCGTGAATTGGTTGCATAAGCTCTGTGCTACTTGTCTGATTGAATGTGCCTCTCAGGCGAGAAGCGTTTATCGGACGTGAAATCTTTTGACGGAGCAAGTATCATCCACTTCCGAGGAGGGAGTGTTCTCTGAGGCAGCCTAACCCCAACCACTGTACCCCATTAAAAATACTACCAGTAAAGAATGCCTCTACCCAATCGACCTACTCGTTCTTGGGGACTAAAGGCCAACGCTGAAGAGACAAATGCCAGCGCTTCCTCCTCGCAAGAACGATGTGGATTTTTAGTTATAGGTTAAAATTATAATTTAACCTCCATTTTGCATTTAACTTCAAGCAACAATTTAGAACTTGCACGCCCTTTTCTGAAACCTATTCTCAACCACCGCAGAGGCAGAGGTAAGCCTACACACTAAATTGGGGAAATGGTGTACTCGTTGTCGACCAGGAAGAACAGGCACTCGCTAGAGAATTTTGTCATCCTGGACGATAACGACGAGGAGAATGCAAAGAACCTCCTGCTTCTAGTGGATCAATTCTTCTGCACCTCACCTC
>CABFON010000153.1:0-14570 GCA_900683695.1 Echinococcus oligarthrus
TTCCAGCAGTCCTGTGGTTTACGCCGACATTCAAACCAACTCCCCTCCCGAATTTGACTATCGGCCACGAGCAAGTGTGCGTTAAAATCTTTTACCATCAATTTTTATCACTTTTTAGTTGTTTTCCTACTTTTAAAAATTATAAGAGATAAGGAAAGGTATCAGTTTAGTTGCATTATACGGAATGAGTTGTGTCTGAACACGTTATAAAACACAGCATTTTTAAAGTGGCTTTATTTAAATTATCCAAAAAAGGACTTTCAGTTTAGGTAAACAAGTGACTTGAGTGGAGTTCTTGTTATCATTGTGGAAGGGAAAAAGTTGGAGGCAGGATGAGTCTAGGCTGTGAAATATACTATCAAAACAAATGTTATTTTGACATCAACATTCTGTCGTGTTTTGGACATCGTCTTTGGTGTATTTTGGCTGATGGCCCTTCAAAAATGAATTTTGTAATAGCATTAAAGCATGGCTAGCACATTAAGGCGAGATAGACTACTTTTATCACCCACTTCTCCTATCAAAACGTATCCTCCGGCGATTGTTTTTAAAGACTAGTAGGCAACGTACCCACCCCTTCGTTATCAAATCACTACTGTCCAGCGCTTGGTTTTCTATTTACTGGGATATTCCGGCTTTGTTACTAATTTCTGCTTTATCTGTGCTGAAGGAGTTTAAATGTTGGGTTGATTGATTTACATAAATACTGGTATAGTCTTTGATCTCTTCTGCAAATTTTGTTATCTGCAGTGCTTTGATCTAATCATAAAATTTATCCAGTAGTAAACAACCATTTCACTTCGTCCTACTTTTCCCTTTCGTAACTTTCTCTTAAAATGTATGATCAGAAAGTTCGTTTACAACAGGTATCCACTAGGGTATTAAAAGTGGGAGTGACTTTGAGTGTGTAGGTTTTTTTCTTGTTTACTTACCTAAAATTGTATCAAATTTCAGATGGAGGTTCGCAAGCCCCTAAAGTAACGCTGGTCTACCCTTTTGATTATTTCGGACCGATTAAGGAAAAACCCTATAAATTAGGCTTAAACACTATGTACCTACTCCGCGTTAATTTCTCGACAATCTAACTAACTATTGTATTTTGAATGAGAGATTTTAGTTTACCCATAAAAATAAAACCTTGACCGGTAGGAGGTGACAAAAAGACTCCAAATTTTATGTTTAAGCTCATTTTCTGTGTGCTCACACAAATTATAAGGATACTGGATATGATTTATAAACTATTTGTCTTTCTTATGTCAATTTTTGCAGAAATAAGCTTCCTCAATTGCCTTTTTGCAAAAGGTTTTACCTTTATGCTGCAAAGCGCAGGAGTAATGTAGTTGTTTATCTAAAGTATTCTCAGTAATCACCTTTTTTGTCTATCTAATTTGTTTGCTTAACTTTGCTGATTTTTAATTATAAATATCAACTTCGAGTCCACTTCTGATTTTGACATCTGAGCTCCTTTTAATATAGTCTCTCTCTGCGGATGGCAATTTTAATATAGGATCTTTGACACCGCAATCTTCCTGTCCTTTTTAAATACCACTAGGGTTTAAGTGACCGTGTATCACCAAACTACCCCGGTCTTCTGCAATGTAAAACCTGAAAAGCAAAGTGATTTATAGATGGCAAATATCTGCTTGAGAAGGAAAATTACTTTGGGTTTAATTGATCAACATACCTGTTCCTCTAGTCACGTCACAAGTCAAAGCACATAAGATGAGTACGTTTACACTGATAGTGTGCACTACCTACAACACAACCTTCTAACATGGTGATGTTTAACCAAAGCACTAAAAAACCATTACGCGACCCTATTGTCACCTTATCGTATAACACGCTTCTTATCCGATATTATGGATGCTTTAGTCCTTGGAACCACGACTACCAGATAACGTGAGTCTAACACACAAAGACATTTTTTCACATTCTGATTTGCACGTAGGGTGAGTTTGCAAGTAGTTTCTCATCGCTATTGCCGCTATTAGTAAAGTGTACTTTAACTGACATAAACTGAAGAATTAGTGCAATTTGCGTGCTATGCGGCTAATTAATTAATAAAACGATTTGTGTCAGTGTATCATCTTGAAGCCCTTGATGGAGCAACGGGACAATTTGGAGTTGTGTTTGGCACCGGTCAATCAAACTTTACTGCAAATAACCTCTGAGTGCTCATTGCTTTTATTCTACTAACATCAAATTATATGCCTTATGCTCTGCGCTTTTTCACTCATTTATGCATTCTAAAATAGTTACTTACCCTAATAGGAAGATTTTGTTTTATAATTGAAAAAAAGGTTGAAGAAGCCCCTTTTCTTTCCTGTCAACCCGTTAAAAGTACTACTTTGTTGTGACTGCTCCTATGCATGCGGAAGAAGGCAAACAGTTACGGTAGTTAAATTTAAAGCTCAGGAAGTCACTCGGATGAGGTTCCCTTTGTAGCCTTTTGCTGCTCTCTCCTTCTTAATTCTAATGAGGCAGTCAATTACCACTTTTTAAGAAGAAATTCACTGCGTAGCTCCCATTGCTTTTAAATCACCGCCTCTAGTTTTTTTCATGGTGACACTTTCGCTTAGACCGTGTCAAGTGTTAACCAAATACCTACAAAAAGGCTCGAAGATGATGAATGATGAGTTGCAGTCAGGACCTCTGCATATCGTTTCCTCTAGTAGGTAAGCTAAATCGGAGAGAATCCATTTGAGCATTTGTGCCATAGAGTGGACAGTGTTCCCACAGAAAAATAGTTCTATAGACTGATGGCTTGTCATGGTGAAATTTGCCTAAAAATAATTTTATAAAGATGATCGACCTAAAAATGGTTTCATTTGGGAAGCTCTTCTAGGCTTTTGTCTGAAGTTTAGTGCGATCCTTGGAAAATTGTGCCTTTTCTTTTACAGGTAATTCCCTAGAATTTAAAACTTTGCAAGCCGACAAAAGTGGATGCGAATCGAGCCCCCCTTTAGTTGAGATTCACAAATCCGGCTATTAGTAGCAATTGCCTTCTTTTTCGCAACTTGCTAAGCTTCCGTCAGCCAGGTTTACAATAAGCCAAATCACTAAGGGAGGCGATATACTCACCAGTGTGTTGAAAGGTTGGAAGGCAAAAGGCATGATTAAAGGGTCATGTTAACCAACGAAAGTACGACTTAAAACTGAATAGCCTGCGTAATTTGACATGCGACCAAGCGAAAAGTTAAAACATGGTAGCGTAAGAAGATTTCGTTTTAGCGCTTCTCTGTGGAGCATAAACCTACTTTACGGAAGTGCCGAATTCCTTTTAACAGGCTGTTGTCTATTGAAAGGCTCTGCTCAAAAGTTACTGACCTTAAAAGCAGTTTTGTTACGGTCAGGAACCATTGCTTTACCCGCCGATTAAATTATTTGAATTTTGTCTCGTTTACCTGGTTATTTTGCAAATACATCCTACCCAATCTTTACCGTTTGATTAGTTTTTTTTCGCCTGTGCGCGAATAAAGGAATGCACGCACCTGATCAGAGTAGGAAATCACATGCCTCTGCACGCTCACAACTTCGAGATGTTGCGCATGCCTGATAACATGAAGTTTTTCTTTCTCTTTTCTTTTTTCTGAAGTACCACCAGTCTTTCAACGAGTAAAGGCTACATGCACCTGCATACCACGCGCATAGACGCCTCTGAAACTTAGAAAGAACGCTGTCTTTCGTGAGGGATCATCCCCCAAAGAGATCCATTTGCACTTGACGAAACGGATTTGTAAAATCGTGTATTGCGATTTGTCCTTTTACACCCATATGTACTCCTATTTATCATTTGAGCAATTTTGCCCATGCTGCTACTTTCTACTGCAGCCACCATTGTTATTTACCATCATCTCAATTCCCTTCCCAACGTCAGATTGTATGCCATGAAGAAGTGGCAAATAAGGAAACAAATCCTCTTACCTTACCATTTGAAAAAAAATACTAGTTTGTGCGCACACGGACTTATCACTTTTGGACACATATTTTGCGTATATATTAATGATGCACCAAACAGTCGCCCATGGCCTATAATAAATAGGACCCCTTTCCCCTTCCCTCTATTGTATCTCAGCTCCATCCTTTACCTTATCACTCCTATTTTTCTGACAGATAAATTCAGAAATGTAATCCCTGTTGCATGCATTGCGATATACTGAAGGCTATTTTGATCGTAATTGGATTCTCGACAACTTTTCCATGCTAACCAAATCAAATGCTACTTTTGGCAGTTTCAGTAGAAATAATAAACATCGAGAAAAGACTCTGACTTGGGATCTCACTTAAAGTTCTGTCATACTGGGTTATTTGTTTGCTCAGTCGCCTGGTTTTTCGATTGTAGAGATGCGATTTATTGGTCACTAATCGAGATAGATATTACTGGTAGAATAAATTAGGGTTGCGGTGACATTTACGGGAATAATGTGTGGTGCAGCTCATGGAAGAAAACAGGTTCTTCAGCCTGCCTTTTAGTGCCCATGATTCGGTAAAATAGACGCATTATAATAATTATATGGAGTTGCATAAAAAAGTAAACTCAGGAGAGGCCGGGAAGCCTTAAATAGGTTGGGTGCCCTAAATTAAAGTATATAATTAACTGAGAAAAGAAAGTCTTTATGCCAAATTGCATGCCTTGTGCGGGGTATTATACAAATTGAGGCCAAATAAATCCGGAAGAAAATTCATTCCTCACTTTGACATTTACATATTTTGCGCATACTCATTCTTCTAAAGGCGAATACATTACAAAAACTTGTAACTTTGTCAAAACCACTTTTAAAAGATTTGCAGTTGCGTAGCAGCATTAATTTTCAACGTTTGTAATTAGGATATTTGGGATTGGTTATGAGGATCTTACATATACTCCAAAATGCAATAAAAAAATCCCATGTTGTGATCCCTAATTCTGTAATGTGACATCGAAAGCAAACCATTTTGCTTTTATAAAAGTTTGTTCCTAAGAGCGAACAATCTAACCTTGGCCACTTCCGTTTCAATCGCACTTTTATTTTGCATTCAAATGTCCATCACCCATGTGATTTTATTATACCAAGCAAAGATGATAAGCACAACGTTGAGAAGTATCTTTAGAGAGGTAGGAAGGTCGAGGCAGTATCATATTGACCAGCCCTGAGTATTTTTAGAAAAGCTTTAAAACTCGTTTTCGAGTTATGCCACATTGAGCTAACAGGCATGAGCCCTCAGCAAGATTGGTTTGCAATGCACTGCATAGACGACATTGTTTCCTGGGGATGAATTGGTGAGGGCTGAGTAGTGAGTGGGTCGTTTGCAGCACTTCACTTTCCAACCTGTTAAAAAGAAGGTCTTCTTGCGCTTGATGCAACATTCACCACCAACTGCAAACTGCGTCTAGATGGCACGTGCTGATGCTGCACCTTCACTAAATGCCAAAAAGAAAACGCTGTAGCTTTGGTTCTGTGTCAAACCCGGTTCGCAAAGTAGGCAAGCCATAATTGCTTCCATCAAAATTGCTTGACATTTTGCAATGTGAGGAGTCAAAATGAGAGGAAGTAGTAGAGAGCCAAATGAGGATTATCGTATTGAGCGACTGTTGAGGAGCCTTCAGTCAGTAAGTATCGTCTTATAGGGGAAAAGAAAGAAGGTTCTAGCTGAAAATCCTTTAAATACCCTCCATTTGAAAAATTCGCGGTTTGTGTAAGGTAGGAACAATCACCCTTAATTTGGCACCAAATGTAGGCTCTGTGGAGAGAAGGCTCAGTCCAAAGTAACTTAATCAATCCCAACTTCCCAAATCGAGAATGGATCCATGCCAATGTTGGAGACCTGCACCATTATTTTCCAAATGAATTATCCTGACACAACAGTTCCTAAATAAAAAGGGCACACACAGAACCCTAATATAATCATTCGTTAGTCGAGAAGTGCTGGTTGAAGGATTCAAATGTTCTCTAATGGATATAACAGAAAAATAGTTTTCCAAGGATCGAGGGCGAGGAGGGAGACGACTTCAAAACTGAGCCTAGTCTGGCCACGCCCCATTTGATGCATTTACATTTAGTTTCAGTGCAGCAGGAACACGATGCTGCACAAGTCAGAGGAGTAAAAATAGACTCTAACCTAGATTTCAAAAAAAACGGCAAATCAAAAGCGAGTCCACCAGTCATTTTGCTGCATTCTAACATTTAAATGAGTCTGTTTAGCGCATTCTATGGATTTCGTTCATTTAAATATAGTGACTCGCCGTTTTGTTTAACTGTCGGAGTCCTTCCGGTCATGCCAATAACCCTTCAGCTTTCCCAACCAATGAAAGAAACTCAAATTAAGTGCCATTCGACTGATTAGTTTTGATACTTTTCGCTATCAACTACAAACTCTCCCGCAAAAAAGAAGCAATGGATACTAATCAAGCACCCATGTTTTGATTTGGCGGATATCCTTAGATGCTCTGGTAAATCGCATAATCTAAGCTCTTCTAAAGCACAGTGAAATAAAGACAGTCCATCCAACTGCTGGTAGAGGATAAGGTCCACAAGAAGGTAAACTTAACCGTGAGTAATCTAATCTACGTCAAAGTTTTGTATTTACAAATATAAAGGATCTGCATCAATGGTGAAAATTACTCAATCGCGATCCCATTAGTGAATTCACTGATAGGTACAGATCATTTGGTTAATGTAGGAAAATCACACACCAAAGAAGGGAAGGGAAGAAGGCAAACAAAAGTTAAACACGTTCTATTCGTAACATTTGGATTTGGCAAAAGCGGAGTAAAAACAAGAAAACAATGCAAAGGAGAAGAACGATGGACATCTTTTCTATGCAACACAGAGGGGAGATAATTCGAGTAAGGGGAGAGAAGGAGGAGGGGTTTACATGTGTGCAGGATGATGGCTCAACATCGGGATAAGCATATTTGCAGAAAGGGAGCGAATGCAAATCAGATGGACAGCCGTGAAGAGTGGATACCGCTCGCAGAGGTGCATCGATGAGAGCTGCGTGTAGATCTACACAAAAGTAAAATACATGTTTAATGAACCAATAGAGCAAATGACTTTTTTTTCCAAATCCCCAATTACAAGATTACAATTACTACGCTAGTCCTGTTCACAAACTCTAGCAAATATGTTCAGCATCGGTTCGTCGAGACTCGACCGTTAGGATATCATTATATGTAAAGACCCTAGATTGACATAAGAAATTCCAACTTTTAGCAATTATGCAAGGGATTGTTCTGTGTGTCTGGGCTTCAAAAGCCATCAAAGAACGTGGACCTAGTTACAAACAGTCGGGAGTACAAATAAGTTGCATCTGTACCGATCGACAGACGCCTGCCAATGATTTAATGCACAAAGTTGTACCGAATCTTCCAGATTAACAATCTAGCACAACATTTAGATTGCTAAGCCTTCTTGCTGTGATGGAGCATCGTCGCTATCGACGATACTGAAGCATGGCAACACCAAGGACTACGCTCAAAACAAGACTGCTGATATATTTATGCAACAGCATTATGAAAACTTCACGACGGAGAAACAGAGCTTCGACCAACTAATACGTACTTTCAGTTGGTATGCAAAGAATTAGGCTACCTTCGGATTCTGCAACGACTTTAAAGATAGTCCGGATTCTAATTGAATATACAAAACTTAGTACAATCAGTCTCACCTTCTTCGCTGTATCGGGTCCCGAAGCCACGAAATCAGGATGGAGAGACTGTTCAATCTGTTCCACTGTCAATTTCGAGTACTCCGGCTCGGAGAGCATTCGACCGATGAGGATATTGAAGATGTCCCAATCGTCACCCACCTCGGGCATTAGGTCACTCTGACGAAGCATACCTGCACAGAGCAAGTGACAACACTTTCTTCTTGCGTTATTTTAATGGCATTGACTAAATAAATCAAATTTTCACGGGTCACAAGGTTTTGTAGGTCGTAATCCGCATTTTGTGCACTATAAAGACCCATTACAACAGCTTTGACCCTACCGTTTACATAAATCTAACAACAAAGTTCAGCTGTTGATTTGTTGGACTTCTAGTACAAGGCTTTCGATACGTTCAAGGTCTTGAGAGTCATGACGACCAGTTTTCTTTATTTACGTTAAGAAGGTATTCTGCCCATAGAAAAAATATGGGTTTACAAGCAAAGTTTTCACAAACAATCAACATTTTACACTTATTTGCTTAGATTTGACATTGCTAACACCTGGAACCTCTCGATGCCCATGACAAGTGTCAGAGCCGTTATAACTTGCATGTCGTTTGTTTTTTTTTAAATAAAAAATCAGCGACTTTGCAAACGTATTGATTGCTCCCATGCGCGAGGAAAATTATTTTAACATTATTTATATTCGTTGAAATCCAAATGCTGGAGTAAACACAAGCTAGTTAAATGCTCTTTATTCGTGAGCTTTCTGGCAAAAATGTTGGGGAAGATTTTCATTGACGAAGAGATAAGTAGCGAGCAGATACCACCAATAAAATAGCCACGTAAGCGCAAAGACAAAACATAACTTGTAATTAAACGATCTGTAAAATAAAGTGAACAAAGCCCTCATCTTTTCAAAGGTACTCGTGACGTAAAAGTTACCGTTAATGTGATGCTTTGGTTCCAAATAGACTCCTAAATTAAAGCGGTTGGGGAAAAGAAACCACCCTAAAAAGTAGCACTTAGCACAGAAAATGAAAAAAGCTAACAATCTGCTTAATTGCTCAAATTTCAAAACAACCGAGGCACCATGATCACCAGATATTCATTCGCGGAATTGAATGAAGTTAGCTCAGAAATAATTCAACGACTTTGAATAAAAATGTGAACCAACTAACCTTAAGATCCTTTGCTAACGGCGAAGGGGTTACAGAATGTACAAAAAAGAAATTGGCGATAATAATCAGTGGGCAATAATGTAAGACTTAAGAACAACATCCTTCAACATCGCAGAAGAGGTTTTAATCGAGGCTAAACCTATTAATTTTGCTGCCTATAGTCACCTGCCTATCCACACGCTGACAACTAAAAATAGAGATGATTTGTCCACAGTTGCTGTCGCACGACTCTTTCCTAGAAGACAAAAACATTGAAGCTTGTATTAATATTTTGGTATACCAAGTGAGTAGCCTCATTTAATGTAAGTTGAATACCTCTATTTTAAGGCACAAAAATTAACTGAAGTAACCAATGAAGAGGCCAATCAGTATGCCTGCATGTGATCATGCTTGTGTGCGTACGTGGCCGAAGCTAAATAGCGCACGTTTTCTACCAGCCGATCAGGAAAGGGGCTTCTGGCTTTGTATTGGATAATGTGAAGGTCAATCATGTCCCTCTATTCCATCGAGGCCAAACATCATATGTGGGATCGAAAAAAAATACAAATCTACCCACTTCAATTTTATACCGAGAATTGGACAAATTTCCCTGATCATCTGATAAATATTAAAAGTTCGTCTACTCCCTCCTACTAGTATTAGTTGAAATTTTTGTCTTCACCTTCAGAAAACATGGCATATGATTCCATTCAAGTCTTGATGCTTAGTCCCAGTGACTACGATTGTTTCAGGTAGGAATTTAAGTGTCTAAAATAGCTATCAACGCAATTTCCCTGCTAACATCTCCATCGATCACTTAGTAACATATTTATCGTCTCCTAAAGCGGATAATTCTTCTGCCAAACCCGATCTAAAATCATTTTTTTCCACCAACACTTAATTTCCTGAAAAACATATGCAGATGAGTGGGACAAAAGATTTCAGGAGATCTAAATAGTATACGATGCTGCAGTTTTACAAATATTTCCGCAGGAAACTCTTTCGCTGGTTGGATTATTAGTGGCCTTGCAATTACCGCCTTATTCTATAAAGTGAGGAAAAAAGTACAAATAGTTTTTGGTAGTAACTTGATTTTAACTAGTCAGAACTTGCAGTATGCAATTACCTGGTTGCAAATAAGCAAATATAGTAGCATGGTGCTCCTCATTATGGTCTGATGTTAAACCTTCATATCGTAAGATGCGGATTGAATTTGATGTGACCTGAGGTCAATTTCTCCAAGAATGCAAACTCAATTTCAGAGCTGAACCTCTTGTAGAGTACTCTGGCAATATTTGAAGAAGCTGCAGGAGCGGAGCTTTCTGCTCAAAAACGGTTGAAAAAAAGACGTTTTACTGATTATTCACCAAAGACAGCTTTTACGTTTTAATATCTGGTAAACTTATCACTTAGCACTGCTCCATCCACAGAAGACTATGCTTTGTGTGTGTGTGTGTGTATGCATCAGGTGGACTGCAAACAGAAGAATTTGCTGAGAATCATTCAACTTCTAGGACTGAGTCCCATCATTTGGACACGATACAACTCAAAGGTATGTAAGAAGAGCCCCTTGGACCATGGAAACACTCAGAAAAATGTCATAAGCATATTAGTGCATCCTACACTTTGAAATTGATGGAAACAATAAAGGTACCTCTCCATCCTCCATATTCCCTTGATGATGATTTGCCAAGTGGTATTATTTATCCTTTCTCGACGTCAGCTTTCGACAAGCACATGATTACATATGAGACAGAAGAGAGATAATGGCGGTGGCCAGAGCCAGGTCGTTAACGTTTAGAGTTAGCAGATAGCTTGTTTCTCTTTGAAAAAGGGATAAATGGTAGACCAGAATATTAATGCAAAAGTTAATTATGAATACACTTAAAAAGTTGTGCTAGACCACTAGTGAGTTCGTGTCTTAACCCTTCGTACTCCACTTGCCTATACATATAGACAAGCCACCTCAAAAACCATGACAATATTTCTAACGATGTGATGGGATTAAAAGACAGCACCAAAATAACGCCTCTTGCGTGGTTATTTCCTCACAGAATCCTTTTGTAAAAATTCTCAGACCTAAGCTGATTTCTACCCATCCACACTTTATTCAGCCTCCTGACCGCATATACACACGCTAATATTTCAAGCATCCACACTCAACCGAAAAGTTAAAACGTAGTGATTTGTCTTATGAACCGCAGTTCTTCAAAACATTTATTCCTAATTAGTTTGCAATTTCTTTTTTTGTCACCCACTCGGGTAGGAGACAGGTTATTTTTTAATGTTCACTCGGGAATTTTGGGACTATTTCGCACTTTTCTCCAAACGAATAAACGCGGGAAACGCTTAGTATCACCGTTTGTGTATTTCATCGCCTCGAAAGGGCTCCAAAGTTCTAAATATGGTACATTTGAATAAAAAACTGAGTTAGTACTAAAAAACAACGCAGTGCTGATCGTATAACCAATAAATTGCATTTAAAAAACCCACAATTTCGATGCCAGAGTGTCGGAGTAAAATTAATCAACACAGTCCTTCAAACGACTTGAAGGCAAAAAAATGTACTCAATCTTTGAAGCAGAATGTGACTCTACATCTGGTTTGGCATTTTAACCTCAGCTAATCCGTTCGCAGTATTAGATGGCAGAAAAACGCGTCATATAATGTGACACTAAGGGTGAAGGCTTCGATTCAGTATGTAAACAGAAAATTTTGATACGAAAAAAAACATCAAGCAAATAAACCTAATTGCCCATTATACTCGATTAGCCACAAATATTTGCTTTGCTTTAATTCTAAACCATCTTAACGCCTGTGGATGCAGAGCCATGGCTAAAAAAGTCCGCAAGTAGGACAGAGCACCGAAAACGCTGGCACAGATGCAAACACGCATGGAAAAAGCAAGCAAGTGGGAAAGGGGAGAAGCGACTCACATTTGAAGAGCTCCGACACGCCACAACTTTCAAGAAGAGTGGATTGACGCGTATCTGTGAAGAAAATGAAGAAACGCAATGGCAACACAAAATGCACGTCCCAGCTTTTCTACTCGGAGAATGTGTATGCAGAGTCAAAGTATGAAATGACCAATCACCTCAGCACGGTCAATAAAATACCTCGGAGAAAACAGACTACCAAAGCCACCCAGATAGCTAACTCTTTAAACCATCAAACCGGGAAATTCTACACCTACCAAATTGTTTTAAACTTAACCGATTTGCAATAGGCCCCAAAAATTGAGAAAAATAATTAATGTCACATATGAAAAGAAATCGAGACTACGCACTTGTGAATCTGGTAGAGAAACAACTTATGGTATGGAAATCAGTACAGACTTTACTCCATGAATTACAGCTATGTAAACAGAGTAAAACACAAATGAAAAGGTAACTTTGTTGCCAATTTGACGAGATTGGCCAACGGATCATAAAAACGCCAATGCGGTACCGAACTGCCCCTCGCGCACCCATGCTACAAACCCCTTCAACAATAGACCAACCAAATGGTGCACATAAATTAGAGTTGAAATGTCTAGTAATGCACTTTCAGTGGTATGCTTGGGAAGCAAAACGAAGGAAATTGTTACATCGGAATCAAACATTTTATGAAAAGCCTTCAAGTTGAACCCATACTTTTGGTATTTAAGAGTAAGATAAAAAGGAATGCTATTGCAGGAGTACTGCACAAATTTGTAAGTGGAAATATTATCCATTTTCTAATGGCCACCACATATATCACGGACCAGTCCACACACCTTCAGTAGAGATGGTGAGCAACAGCGGTAGTGCATACCTGCAACAGGGAACAGAGATGTTTTTAAAAGTACCCTTCTAGATAGAGGACTTCAAACCATATTACGATGATGACGCTCAGATAGTAAAGCATCTCAATCGCATAACCCATAACGGTCAATTCTGTTAACAATAGTCAGCACACCCGATAGACGTATAACTTGTTGCGTGAAGGACTTGCGCGAGGAACGACCCTTTTTGCAGAAACAGTGGAAACTTACGCTGACAGTCATCATAGAAAGGTTGTACTGCACCCAAAGTAATCCCTTCGCACTGGAGCTCTCTAGGTGTACGTGGGAATGCAAAAGTAAGGGTCGGCTTCAACACCTTCAAATCAACGTTATCGAAAATCCAAGCCGATCCTGCTTTAAATCCATGTTTGAATTTGAGAAAGGTAATAGGAAACTCACCATTAATCGGAATCGGGAAATATACAAAATAAACGCCATTCTCAAGGCGAAATTCCACTGGAAATTCGACCCAACCGGATTTTATATCGCTAATTTTACATTAGATAAAGGAGAAATAACCAATCCTGAGATTGGCAAACGAGTTTTCGGATTCCTTTACTTGATGCACCATTTAATCAGAGTGAACTGTAGCATTTTTATCAATAAACCTCGAGCATTAAAAAGAAGAAGAGAAATCAAATAAAACAGGAAAAAACAAATCTACTAAAGGGAAAAAAACGGAAACTAATGAATATGCCTGGAAGTGATACGTCCAAAATGGAGAAACTAAACAAACACACACACATATATACAAAGTAACTCACGCTGGAACCTTTTACCACCTGAAGGTTAAAAAGTTGTCAATTCAAGTCAATTAAAAAATAACTAAAAAGATTCAAATAAGTTCATTGTTTAGACGTCCTGTGAAATTCTTTACCCTTTTTAGGTCATCATTTTACCTTGATCATCCCATCATGCTCTTTAAAAGTTTGCTTAGCAATGAGAAATTTTCAAGTCATAGTGACAAAATGAGTAAGAGGTTGTCCCCCACCATCTCAAGATTACGACGACCTTTTAAAGGACTTCGTGACATCAATGGATGTGGAACCTTCTAGCTGCAGATGGGTTATCAAGGCCTCATTATTCCATCAAGGGTATTTAAAGGTTGAATCTTATGTCATTCGCAGATTTAATAGGTAAACACATTGGGTCAAACAAGGAAGGTTCAAATCTGTTAGCAAAAAGCTGTATTACTTCGGTGGTAAGTCGCTTCTCTAAAAAAATTTGGATATTAATTTAGTGAAGTGAGGGAGCCAGTGTCAATAATAGCAACACTGTAGGCACATCTGTTTTGCCAATGCTTTGTTGTTTCCTATTTTTCGTTGACTTATTTTTATTCAAACAGCGAATAAAGATTCGGTTGCATTTATAGAAAATTGTCTAAATAAATCTAGAAATTCTTGATGCTTCACATCAAATAACGAGAAGTTGTCAGCTGAAATGCTGAGGCAGCTAAAATTTGGGACATGATGTGACTGGTGTAACGTGGGAATTATAAGTTGCCACTAGAGCAATGACTAGTGATGAGCTGAAGGTAGATTTTATAGCTTATGATTATTCATAAGTTATGAGTGGATAAGCAGTAAAGTCTAGTTTGATTGATGAAAGACATTTATTTTTAACCACCTGCACGGTTACATGAGTCTTTTCAAGCTTTCATGGTTCAGCCTCCACAACGGAGGAATAAGAGCCCGCTCACTTCACATGTGTTACCAGTCGGCTAGTCCTTCCGTAAGCTCATGACAAAGTATTGAGCCATTACTGCCCTACCGACCTTTCGAATCCTATAGTTTAAACGAATAATGCTTACATTTAACATGCCTCAAGTAGAGTGGGAGACAGAAACGAGAAGTGGGGAATTCGAGGCAAGTACTCACCGTATTTGCCATACATGTAGTGGCAGTACTGATCCATCTCATAGAGCCCCAGACGAATGATGGCCGATTTAGTGTTGGCGCCCAGTTTTAGACCGTCCACAAT
>CABFON010000154.1:0-14554 GCA_900683695.1 Echinococcus oligarthrus
ACGCTATTCACTTTTGTCTGGTATCCTGAGATGAATCCATTTTCAGGCTGTTGCAGTTTGGGACAAGTGACTGCTGCAAGGCGGGTAGCAAGAAAGAAAGCTTATTGACTAATCCGATTTTATTAGGATATTACCGCTCAAGAAAATACCCATGCCACATCTGTGCTTTTGCTAAAACACCGAACGTAGTAGTCAGTGTCAGCCGTTGTAATAAATCAAACTTCGAAATAGTACCTACAATAGCCTGGATCACGGAGAAGTCAACAGGATTGACCCTTGATTCTTTTTTGTCTTCGCTGAGCGCAAAGCTGTGGCGTACAAGATAAAACGAGTAGTACGATAGGCAGGCGCTGTTCACAGAGGCGTGTCAATGAATCCCATTAAGCAAAGTTCTATTAAAAGAGAGTGGCCTTATTTTTGCTGGTTTTTGGTATCTGAAGACTATGTCCCTTATACGAAAATATAAACACGAACAAATGCACTTAGGATTTGCGCTATTTTATACTTTTTTTCAGAAAAAAACTACTACGAACAATCATTAAAGCCTCACTTGGGTCCCATCAAACTGATAAACTGAACATATTTTAGGATTAAATCTTAACTCTGAACTGTGCTAAAGCATAAATTATCCACCAGAAAATGTTTGCATAAAGTGGTTGGGCGTAGTCAACCCTCTTTCATACACGGTGGCATGTTGCCAAATCATTTTCACACGTGGGCCAAGAAAGGTCTAAACGGATGCCTTAACAAAGTATATACTGAAGTCTGGTATTTATTTCTTAGAGAAACAACTAATAACCTGGATTTTGTCTGAAAAATGATGACTACAAGGTCTAGTTAATGATGTTTCCGCATTGTCTTCTTTGACGTAAACACTTAAAAAGCAGTGCAATATAAAGATTAATGCCACAGGTTTAATTTATTCATTGTATTTGTTCATACAGTCCTAGAATTATCTCTTATTGTTGTCAATGTAAAATGATCTAGATTAATTTTTCTGTTACGGTGACATCCATCACTGGAAAGATGAATCCGCCTGAAAATAACCACACCGACGGGTTTACCGTTATCTTAACCCCATAAGCAAGGACGAAAATGGGTATTTGTGATTATCGAAGGAGGCATTAGCCTGTCAGATTTTACTGGTGGCAGGTAAAATACCATTAACAACGACGCACATACCTATGCATTTCGCAGACTTGCCGGACCAAGTTCCATCGGCCTGACATACTCGACTACAACCTAAGGTGATAATGAAGGCTCACAGTTGCATTAGTTCAGAGCTATAGTGCGTACGCAAAGATATTATCTTCATCACTCATTGTAATTTGTCATAGCAGTAGGGGATAAATAAGCAGGCATGTTTACCAAGGAGTACAGGAATATTCATCACCTCAATTATTAGTCAAATGGTTTTAATTTGATCCTAAGTGGATAATTAAAAGAATAACGAGAAGAAAGCCAACTTTCTGAAATAATAAAATGAAATAAAGGGATGGGGAAATGTTCCGAAAAATTTACTGCCCTAATCTAATAAACTTTAGCGCTTTGTAGCCCAAATAGTCAAGTTGTAAGTAGGACTGAGCCACTGACAATAACCTACTCTTAGATGAGGTGGGTTCTGTCTTAAGGGTTTCACCAGGGCAATGAATTGTGTATCCGTCATTGCAGAATTGTACTGCTGTTCCCTGATAGCGCATATCCGAAGTGTACAGAGTTCGTCCATTCTCCGGTCCATCTATTTCTGGACAGGATACCCCTTAAATAAATAACAACTACCGTCATTACAGCCTAGCCATATAGCTATTAAAACCACCGCGCGGACGCTAATAAACCAGGAATAAAGAACGTCTACTAGAAAGGCAGTCGAAAAATGAGAAAACATAAGCTCGATTAGCATCTCCTATAGAATATCACTAAAAGTTGCTAACAAGTTTCAATTTTGAGTTCATTATAACTAAAAAAATGCAAAGTTAATATTTTTATCAAAAACAGGAAATTACATTATTGAGGATACAGATTAGTACCAAAAGAATGTCAACACACACCTTTAAAACACCAAAAACTTACTGTGACAATCCAACTTTTCATACTTCCATTGATTACCGACACACACGATGGTGGAGTATTTGCGTTTGGTGTCCACGAACCCGGGCCGACAGGTCATCGTAATTGACTCGCCACTGCGATAATCAGCTCTGTCCCTGGAAATTTTGGCCTCAAGCCAGTGACCCTCTATGACCATTGCATTTTGTATGTATGGCGGTGAAAAGCAGTCTAAATACGAAAAATAACTTCAAGGTGTGCTATCAGGGTATTTAGGTGCATGAATTTAGCTATTAGTTGCCCATTGGCCAAAATAGATGGTGCTCCAACGGCAAGTTAGTGAGTTAGAAACATTTTGGCCTTTAGCGTCGCAATAATTGAATAAGCATATGGGTTATTCACATGATGATTGCATCCACTTTATTTTTGTAAGTTCACAGCTCTACGGTTGGGATCACCTTTAGATTATGGTTGACCAGTTAAATGGAAAAACGCCCCAAAATTGTAAACATTCCGAAACAAATATAAAATGCTACCGTATTCTGTGGCCGAAATTGCAATTGGTAGAGGGCAGTCAAGTTGCCTTTTTTAGAAGTTAGAAAAATTGCAAAAACGTACAAAGAGTGCAATAAGCATGTAAATGTCTTACTTAGCCCATACATAAATCAATTTGTACATTTAACCGTAAAAGCTCTCCCATATCTTTTCACGCTTTCATGGCAGAATCTACGTAAATTGTTTACAATTTGTATAATAGGGAAGCCTCAATCAACGTCCAAAAGACATACAAAAAATGCTTGACTTTATCCCTATAGTAAGGGGTTAACCTTCTATTTCTGCCTTTGACTCACTGATCATCCACTTCCTATTGCCATGTTAGATCAATTTTAATAAAGTTGTCATTTGAAAAAGGTGTTTTACTCTAAATTTACCAGCAGTAGACATCCTGAAAGCAAGTTTGAAAATTGCACACAAGATATGAAAACAAAGCATTTCATTGCTGCCTGTAAATTTGACTCTGTTAAAGTAATCGTAAACTGGGTGGGGATAGAAATTCTTAGTGTAACAATCAAACTTTGAATGTATAAGATTTCATTAGTTTGACATAGCCTGTCCGTGAAGGTTGCGCTTCGTGCAGATGCTTGATTTGAAACTCCAATCGTTTGCTAGTGTTCCCCCGAGATGTAAGTGTTGGAAAAAAAGAATTGTATGGCATTAAGACCCAACTATTTTCAAAACAAGATAAGAAGAATACTGGTTCTGGGTTATTTAAATATGAAGATATTTGAAGACAGTCAATTAGCAACTTGGATAGGTTGTTGAAACCCACATTGCCAGCAAGTAAGAATTTCTTAATATGTCTAATTGTAGTAGAGCGATTTAAGTTCTAAAATGATTAAGATTAGGGTTTGTGGGTTATAGGTAATCGGGTTATAGTATAATGCATAAAAATATCGAGGTGTGCCCCAAATCTTAGTAAATGAAATGTGAAGGCAAATAATAGAAAACTGTTCAAACTGGCATAAAATAACTACATCAACACATTGACTAAACTGACAAATCTTCGAACTATAGTACCCTTACATTTATGATTTTTGAGTCAGAAGAACGAATTTGGGTGATTTCTTGAGAGTTATTGTGAAGTGTGGACTTGATGTACCAAAGAGTAGGTGGACCATTTGCAACACCACTGGGGGATGCGTTAAGACAATCGTCATCCTTGAAAAAATCCACTGAGAATTTCGTTTTAGCTGGTGTTGAAGCCCTCTACTACTAATCGTCCAAACCACCTAGTAGCGCTGTCTACCGAAACCCGGAAAATATTTAACTCAACCATTTCAGATTGCCCAACGTCACAAGTGGTACATTTAAGCTTTGTATTTAAAATTAAGCTTATTTTACCGGTTTACTTTTTGACTCGATGGGAAATCGCTTATTATAACTGTGGAAGAAAACATAGTTACAATGCGTCTACAGAATTCCAACATGCTCAACATTTAATTAATTTCACGCTTTTTGGAAAATAAAGTTGTTCTTTCACCATTATTATTGAATACGAATTCCTTCCGGTTTGCATACATACCGACTAAATACATCAAAGCTGGGGTAATTTCATCAAAATCGTTTAAAACCTTGTATGATTACTTTGCCTTGTCGCCATGCAAGCATATCTTATTAATCTAGCTAGCCCAGGAATCTGGATTTACGAAAAACAGAAGGATAAATGCACAAATGGTCCACTTTCTTGGTCACTTTAGTCACAAAGAAGACATATACCCACCGATCAGATCATAGAAATTCCCCTTTAAACCAACTAATGAATTAATTAATGCTTTTCATAAATGGTCAGGACGTCTGTTAGATATTTTCAAGTAGGTATATCATCGTAAGCTAGTTTTAAATCCTCCTTGGGATATCAAAAACTTGAATTCATGCATATTCATTTTGATTAACGAAAGAAAGCTAATCTATGCCTAAAAATAAGAAGGATTGGTGGTCTTAAAGTTTTTCGTATAATGACTTCAAGATGTAATAATTCCTTACCACCACATAAAAAGCCGCATAAACTCACGGTCGGTTTGATTTGTGCAGACAGGTTCTGGGCCAGACCAGCTCCGTGTGGCCAGGCAGTGGCGCTTTCGAGGGCCCATAACTGTGAAACCAGCATCACATGTATAGTCGACCGTAGCTCCCACCCTTGTGTCTCGGAGTAAAATATTCCCATTTTCAGGCTTGTTTGGGAGGGAACACTGAGATCCAACTAACACATAAAGAGGAGGGATCTACTTTAACTGGAGGAAGAAGAGTGAAAGTAGCTGCTCTCTTTACGGCCAAAAAAGCGGAATTTCTGTACACTTGGGTGTTGTTTGCTAAACACCAGTTGCAGCTGGTGTTAAGCTGTCGTATGAACAATACCAGGGATTAATCAACCTGTACGAAGTAACCGAGGTTTACGATTTACTGACGGACAAAATCTGAAGTGATTTTTGTGCAGTGAAGGCCCTAAAATATTTCGTCAAAAAAGGCAATTCGAATAATTCTACTAAACCTATGTATTTAAAAGCCAATTTATAATATTTAAAAAGCTGAAGGCACATTTCATATCATTCAATAATCCTGGGAACCACCATTACCTACAGGTGTGTATGAAATGGTTATCGTGTCTAATTATGGTATTACGGTTTTGAAAACAATTTACTGTAACCAAATTACTTTGAAAACCGACTTATTGGATTCCGCCTTAAAGAATTATGCATCCTACATCTAACAAAGCACCATAGCCCACTTTTATCAGTGTCATGTAATTTAGTCGGCAGTTCCCCTTTGACTTGATGCTACATTGAAATGTACACAAAAATACAAAATCACCTGGAAGGCAAACTAGACCACAAAAATGTGGATCGCAAACACACTGCTGGGGTTTGCCGTAGGCAACCCAACAATCAACGTTTGCATGGCATGTGCGCTTGGGGCACTCGGCAAATTCACTTGTCCCTCGTCCTGGTGCTTCACACAAAATTTCAGCAGCTTCGTTGCTTCCATCGGCTAAAACAGCGTTAATAGTTGATTTACATGAAGAATTATTTAGGTATCTCGGCATATTAACAGTAAAAATTTAAAAATTACTTTAGGGAAGTGGTTTTCAAATGGATAAGTTAAATAAATTTGCGTGAAAGTCACAAAAAACGAGTGTTTTGGTTCGAATTAAACACTTTAAATGGGTTGGAAAAGAGTCAGCATTCAGTGGTCTCGCCGCTGAAAGACATTTCCAGGTTGTACGAATTTGTTCAATCACGGTAAAACTAGTGGTTTTAAATTCTTCAAAGCAAAGACACTTAACTTCGTGCAGGGTTATGCTATATAAAGTGTTTACCTTAAAAGAGTAGAAAATACCAGAATCGCTTAGCTTCAAACAATTTTTCCGTTAGCAGTCGAAATTCTTCCCTAATGCGCTGTTTGACTTCCAAAGCCATAGCTGGGGTAGATTGAACATTTGCGTCAGCTTCTAGAACAACTTAAAGCGATTTCCTGTTAACGAATTTAAAACAGGAGATTTCACCTTAAATGATGAAAATATAGGGAGGGGTTACTTCTCACTGGAGTGCACAAAGCTCCACACAAAGCTCCATAGTGATGTTCTATTTTCCTTATTTAAGTGTATGGCAAGGATACCACACAGTCCCTCTATTAAGGTAATTGGACCTAAATTTAAGTTTAGAATTCGCACGTTTTTTAGGGGTAAACCTTGGCAGCAAGTGGAGAAGGTTTTGGACATTTTGTTACTCATGCTATACAAACTATTAAACATGTTGACATACACACGTTTCTGTTCATCTGGGTGTCAAGTGATGCAGAAACTGCTTCATTCGACACCGCAGCTCAAGACACAACAAATTATTTTGTTGCCAGCCTACGACGAGACAGGAGTAATTAGGTCACTTTTGGCGTTTGTACATACTTTACCAACGTTTTCATCCTCAGTCGACATCACAGGAACGGTTATGGAGGCTCTGGTGGCATTTCAGTGTGTCAGTCATTTGCCTTTAAGGGCCATGATATGCAAATGCGTAAATATGTTGCACAGGGAAACCTTGCACCACCGGACATCACGATGCATTTCCTTTTGAAATACCTTATTCCCGAGGAAGCAGTGTTACTACGCCATATCAGTAATCAGCCGTTTTGGGTTCTTCCAATGTTTACTGTACTAGCCTAACAATGATAAAAACTCTCAGATCTTCTTGCTTTTTGCTTTCTTCTAGCTCCTTTCCTAAAAATGTCCTTACAGTTGCTTCAGTAGCTAGTCACGCACAGAGACTAATTGAAGTTATTACATTTATCTACCCAAAATAAATGCATTTATAAAAAGGGAATAAAGAAAAGGTTGACCAATTCATTCGCCCCGTTGTAATCAAATTTGCTTACATTGCCAATAACAAATAAAGAACCGGGAATTTTTGCATAAAAAGGCATAACACATGCGATATGCATCGCAAGACAGTCGCAATATAAAGGAACTAAGTTGAAGAATTGCAGTTTGGGTAGTGCGTATGTTAGGCTGTGCCAACTCTATGCACAATTGCTCAATGTACTGCCAAGTCGCTCTGGAGCGGATATTTTGCCAAATGCAGAGGGAAAATACGTATTACACCATATTGGGCTGCACCGCATCGCATCACATCGCGTTACATTCGATTACAAAACACGACTAATCAACTTTAAATAGATGAAGAAAGTTAAGAACGTGAGCCAAGAATTTGCGTGCTTTCAGCAAGAAAAAATAGAGCGAAGTATGCATGGTGACTGTCGGCAATGTCTGTTTACTATACAGTAAACATAATGCTTTGGATATTGCAAGAAGTCTTGTCAATTCCAAAATATGATTTGAAATTGCACTACCAGACAATGAGAGCTAAAGCAATACAGGTTAAAACCAACATTTCCACTGCATTTACATTACGCTCATAAATTTTGGAGTGAAAAACATCTTTAACCCGAATAAACACCGAGCTCTTGTATTTTAATCCAAATCCGGTACCACAAATGTCAAATTAAAATGAATATCATACATATTTTGCTTGTGAAATTGTTCTAGTATTACTTTTTAAGGCTCTACATCCTCACCGGCCGGTTTTGCAAAGTAGGAATACACATTTTCAAATAAAAATCGTTAAGGGGATGCTTGTGTTACCTTGAGAAAATTCCTACTACCTTTAATATTTTTGTACAATAATTCTTCCTCTTTTTATAAAGTTACACGGTTAAAGTTACCTTTTTAATAATCAAAGTGAACCTCTGTTAAAAGTGAAAGGATAAACAAAACTCACAGACAACGTTAATCAGACAGAATCATTATTAACATAAGAAAGGTCCAAATCGACTTGGAGTTGTTCGCAGTTTTTATGATGGTAGGGGAGCCACCGAACCTGGACTTGAACATCACGCTTAAAGAATGTGCAAAAAACCCGTTCAGGCGAAAATTGTTGTTTTTAATATTGTAAAACATGAAGTATCTCAAATCCCACGTACGTTGAATTTAGAGTACCGCCATTTTCTATTTACCTAATATAATCATTCACAGGAGTACCAAGTGCGATAGAGGCTGCAACAAAATTCCATATTGCTACTTTATTTTACACGAACAATAGCAAAAATTGAAATTTTGTGGGTCGACTATGTTTCGATATTCCACAAAAAAGGATTTTAGCTCTTTGCAAGCGATGGCCATGGATAAAAACAGTTGTTCTTTTGGTCTTAGCAAAAGTAATTTCAAATAAAATCTTAGATTTGAAAGACTAACTTGTATTTCGACCGCGAGTTTGTCACCTCAAAACTTGTGCAGTTATGTAGTCTCATTTTTCATTGCATACTCAGTTCCATTTCTAAACACAATTGGCTCGAAAAAGACGCATTAAAGTGGAATTTTCCCTACGCACAAACATAACGTTGCAGGTAGATTCCAGAAGTTACTAAATACAAGTTTTCTAACATCTCGTATTCTCGCGTGGATGAATAAATTACGTCCTCTTTATGCTTACAAATTAATATTTTGCAAGTTTTGGTTTAAAGCCAAATTTGAAGAGAATAATAAGACCCCAATACTTTGTATTCTTTTGTGACAAAAGTTGGAGTGGTAATTAAGTAGTTTATATTATGTAAAGGTGATTGGTCGATTTCGTACTAATTTAAAAAAAACTCTTAGCTGTAAATGACCGAATGCTCATAGTCAAGATCTTCTGAAAAGCCAGAATGACGTTTAGTACACGGTGGTTGGTTCATTTATGAGATAACTGCTGAGTATTTAGAGATTTCACGCCAACTAAAATAGTTCAGCAATTATCTTAATCTTGTCGATTCTGCCATTTTTACGGCACGATCAGGCTTACATTGAATTATGCTGCAGAATGGAAACTATTGTTATCTTGACGGTAAAATCTCAGTGGTATTTTGCTTATATAGGAAACTTTTAACAGTATCATTGCATTCATAGTCGAATGAAACCTTTAAACTAGTTGCCACCTTGCCTTACCCAACCGTTCACATTTTGTTCAATTAAGACACGCACAAGGCTTTTGCAGCTTTAATCTGTCAGGAAGGTAAGCATCATGTATACTTACGACCAGACCTCGATGACCTTTTAATTGTATCTTGTGCACCTGCTAATTCACTCCAAGTTCGAATTTTACCACTGTTTTGATGCTCCACGAGGCCGGCAGCTGTACAAGCCAGGAAAATAAACGACAGACAACCCGAGGATATCAGCATTCAGTGCAGCTATTGTAGAAGAGCATGGTTATTAGAGTATGAAAATTTGGAGGTTTGTCTGGCTGTATAAGTTGAAAGACTGAAAGAAACACCGCTTTCTCAGGCTCACAAATTGTAAGAGTACAACACATTTATTACAATTAAAAAAGGAAATTGCCTACGAGGAAAAGGTGCATTTTAGTATTACCTTATCAGTGTTTGACAACCATTAATGCTAAAGCCAAGTAACAAATATTTATACGATTTTGCATTATTGGCTATTTCCATTTGCAACCTTGATGAGGATGCATCGCCAACTCGGAACAGTAATTAATACGAATTTTTAAAATGTCACCTAAATATAAAAGGCGTGGAATATTAGGGCATTAAATCAAATGCTTTGTGCTTAAATTAGCAGACTATCATTGTCAAAAATTATTCTTGGAGCTGAATCTACAAGATAAAAAATGTAACTGAAACCATAGATATCAACTGAGGAATCTAAGACGCCCACTCACTTCCGAATTCGCGGCTTTAGAGGGGCTTGTTTTGTGCACTTTTGTCCAACTGCGGGAAGGAGACATTGGCTACCCAGTTGTGAATTGTTGATTGGCTGGAACGGACTGGTGACTTTCCATAGGTCCGCACCATCGCCAATTCACTTGCCAGGTTTAAATTGTAAAATTGAGCAAAACTCTTTGTTGTAATGATAATGAACAACAATAATTGAGAACGGGTCACTTACTGAAGCAGTGATGAGACCACGTATCCAAATGAAATAGCGGTTTTGCCGATGCCTGCATATAAATTCCACTTCTTCTGTTATTTCATTTGTAATTTAATTTTCAATTAAAATGTTATTTAACATATCTGTATCCTCGATTGCCAAGTGTACGAGCTCCAAGGTATAAATACAACTTTCTACACTTGGCAAAGGAAGAAAAATGGAACGGTACAAAAATGATTTCTATCATTTCACTAATGATGCCTCACTAAGTTTATTACTCTTTCACTTTGTAATTGTGTATAAAAAAAGTACAAGACACGAAAAAGACATTTTTTACAACTTAAATTTCCTAACCACTTAGAACCATATTGTCCGAGAAAATCCACTCGAAGGATTAAATGCCACCTAAAAATGGCTTTGCAGATTACTGTAACGTTTACCGAAATGTCGAAGGGGCTACTGCAGTGATAGATTAAGAGATGTAAACTGCATGATGTGATAACTTTAGAGAGTGAATTAAGCCTTTTGAAGGACATTGCAAACGTCGTAGGATTCATCTTATTTTATTTTGAAACTGGTTTGACATATATAAATGTTTATGGACAAGGACCTATCGCGTGCGTTAAGCATTTTCTGTGCAACGAATTTTCTTGTTCCCCGTTGGGCAAAATATGCAGACCATGTGTGACATATCGAACTGTTTTATTTAATTTGCTGACTCTATCAAATTATAGGAAGGACTAAATAATTTAGATCGCCCTTACATGCGTGGCTAAGGAAAAATTATCTATTTATGCTGTCACTTAGTATTTTACCCTACATTAAGCGCAAATTTGGTGTAAATTTGTCAAAACTTACACCTTAGAACAAATAATTTTTAAATTAAAATTTAATTGGTTTGTGGGTATTTTTTAGCTAGAGGTAGTTGATTACTCACAAATCGGCTATATAAGTTACGGAAACGAAGTGGTAAAGATTCATTTAACGCAGTTCCACGTGCAAAAAAGTGTAATGAATAGTTTAATGCTAAAAAACATCCCACTATCATTCACGCTCTTTGGCGTTTTTCTAGTTTTGGATGTTATTTGCTTGTAATGATTGGTTTTCGGGGTTAACAATGGATTCTCGCATGCTACTGTTATACAAAAAGTAGCAGGTATTATTCGCCTAACTAAAATACACGAAAGATACTTTTTAGCTTTTTTTACGTGGTGCAGCAATTTTTAACGACATTAGTCTCTGATTGACTTGTTTTTGTTTCTGATCAGTAATTCTATCCCACTGATTATTCTTAAACACGTTTGGCTTCCTTTAATTTTTCTCGCTTTTGACTCCTTTAAATTTTCTCCGCTGGTTCAACCAAGCAATATCCTATATGCTGACATGTTGGTAGGGTGTTATTACAACTGGTGGATGATACGTGTATTTCCTTAATCTCATAATTTGTGGTTATGTCTATATGGTCTCACTTTCCATGTCATAACGTCATCAGGTTAAAGGTAGCAAAGCAAAGTAGGAAAGGCAAACTACATTTGGATTCTGCTTGCATACATATTGTCTACTTCTAGGTCTTTTTGCCTCCAAATTAGTAATTGTATCTGTTTTGCGATGCACTTACCGCCTGATACAACTCGCCTTGCACTTTCGAGACTCTTTGTCCTCAACGCTCGCTTACAATTTTTGTAAGTCCGAGCCATGAAGCTGTACCATGATGAGAGTGAGTAATGGCGAACAGCCCATACAACGAGATTTCATTTCCAATACTGTTTTAAGCAAATGCCTGGCTGATAAAACACTTTGATTATGGATGGGAGTTTGCTTACTTTTAAAATGCAGGGAATTTCTTCAATAAACTGCAAAAATAATGATGTACAAATAGGCACTTTCTAGAAATGTATTTTATTTCTGATTATATACTATAGGAATTTGGTTACAGCTTTTTTATTGGGCGGTTAAACTAAACATGCAAAAGGGACAGAGTGACTTACATTAATGACTCTCATTGGTTGAGATTTCCTTGCATTTTAAATCTCATGTAAAATTTGTGAACAGGAATCAAAAGCACTTTAGTATTATTCGCTAGACTTTCCCTGAAACACCCAAATCTATTCATTAGAGAGAAGACAGACCCATTAATCAGGATTTTAAAAGTCAAGTGCCTGAATTGTTGCAAATTCAATAATCGGTCTGATGCAGACCGCCCAAGCGAGATTACTAGATGTATATAATGTTAAGTTAATAGTTTTTTTTCCAGTAAGTTGCAATTTTCGAAAGCATTTGAATAAATTCTCCGTTCGAGGAGAAAAATTGGAAAGTGTTCTTTGATTTGTATTTACCTTATGCTACTCAGCCATGCTACGATCTAAACAAATGTTCAAGAATACATAACTCCTTTTTTAGTTGATAACACTATCCTTTACTCCCTTTTTTAGTCCTACAAGTAAAACTTATTTCTCTTTGTTTTGCATCGTAAAATAGTTTATGTTCTAAGTAACAACTCAAGTTGCATCAAGCTCTGACATACTCTGTGCAAATGCAATGCTTTTCTGAGAAAGTAAGCAGAAATGTACACCGAAGCAAACTATGGGAAGGCGAATTAGAAATACGTTCTAAAGGAAGAAAAATCGAGAATTGATTTTTTTAATGCTATTTGAACAACTTCTATTTATGAAACTGACAATTCAAAATTCCAAACACTATATGGAGTTGTGATACTTTTCGCTATCGGGCACATTTACAAGGCTACTGGTAGTTTTCTTCTCCAGCGGAGGGTAAATGTTAACAGCGGCAATGAAATCAAATCTAATACAGAATTCTGAATTACTTATAGCTTCAATTACAGCAGCAAAAACGTGTAATTATACCTTACAGTGTCAGAATATACTCCTCCAGGAAATTTTTCGTCGTGGCGCCTGACATTAAAGCTGATGATGGAAGAAACATTGGTAAGATTTCGAAGTGCCTCTCTAACAATGTGGAGAATTTCTTGAGATAGCTACAATCAAGTTCCAAAGTAAGGCGCAGGGATAGATCGAACTCTAAAGGCGTCGGCATTTGGAGAGAGATAAATTTTGGAATTTTTACGCGAAACACCCATGCCCTCCAACCACTAATCATATTAATGGGGCTACTTCTCAATATACGGCCGGAGTTTAGTTAAATTTAAGTGTGTCGTAATATTAAAAGTTATATCAATGCGAAGGTGGCGTTTGAAATATGTTATTGTAATATCTTGAGTCAGCCCGGCCTTTTAAAGATGCATTTTTAGTACCAGCAAGGAGAAAAGAAAGGGGTATTTTGTGTTCCTTCTCAAATGCACTGGAGTGCATGAATGATAGATTTTACCCATGCCTAGGATACGCAAAACATTGGCCTTCGAGGGCTTGCAAAATGTCTCCTGTGCCACAGCTGATGCGAACCCAATTAGACTAGAGATGATGCAAGCCAAAAGTCTAGGCACGAAATACTTTCCACCATACATTGTCGTGAAATCCCCTACTCTGAGTGGTAGGCAGAGCAGGATACCTCAAATTTATTTTAAAGTGGTAAATTTCGGATAATACAGCATTTTAGCAGTTTGTATGATGTTATAACTTGAAAATTAGATAGGAAGGTAAAAAGGGTCAAAAAAGTATGCAAATGCATGCTTAGCTTTATTCATAAAGGCAAGCAAGTCATGGTAACTATTCAGAAGGGCTGTGCGTGCAGTTCTTCATAGAATGCACCGACACAATCATGCAGTGCAAATATGCATGGAAGTGAAATATCAAAAACTTTTGGACATAAAATTAAAGAATTGGCACAGAACCTGATAAAAATACACCCCTTTCCTCTCCGAGGCGCCGCACGTAGGGTTCACCTAAACTCATTTGCCAGAGTCAATTAAACTGCGAAAGTAGAGCTGTTTTTCAGTAACTTTAACTATAGGCCGCTGAAACAATTTCTAGGTAGACTTTAATTCAAATTCTTTATAGCAGTTGCCTGTTGTTGGCTGCACACTCAGACTTATCAAAATCACAAAGCATTATGCAAAAGAACTTTTAAGCATAAACATTGTCAGAACACACGGCTCCAATCCAGTCAAGTTGCATTAATAGAACATCTGTATGTGCAGACATGCAGATGAGTCTAATACAAGATTTTTATTTCAGGGAAAAGAAGGTTTTGGCAAAATGCCTTAACTTAAACCACAATAATTAGTTAGATCGCTATTTTTTGAAAAGTTTATCATATGGTGCTTTACTTTTCGGCTAGGCAACGTATGTTACAGTACTGGATTTCAAGGTTAACACTCAATTAAACTTCTAGTGACAGATTATGATAAAATTGCAGAAAATCTGCACATTGTAAAGACGTTTAATTCTAAAAGCTGTCGAATTTTAGTTTCGAAATTATCACCAAGTAAAGTACGTTTCTGAGACTGTCTAAAAATGTCTTTCTTCATTGACGCCTTCTCCATCGTAGATCGTAGCGATGTGAGTCTTCCCCGAAGTCGCAAGAAGTCGTAGTGGTATGCCAGCAGGCGTATTACTGATG